>OY720638.1:11625405-11892558 GCA_963169105.1 Ceriagrion tenellum | reverse complement strand
ATTGCATGATTTGAAGAAACTGTTTGATACATGTGACTGTAATGAGAGAGAATCTAGGGACTGCCCTTTTCACTTGATAATTCCTGTACTAGAATAGACGTTGATCTCTCATCAACATGGAGGTTGTCTCATGGCAATTTCCACAGTAGCCCAAAAAACTACTGCAAATTTTAGATAACTGAATGGGAAGGAGAGAGCTTTTGGAACATCATGTTTTGGCTAAGTCTATACTTCAGGAAGTCAGCAAATTACTAGGGGAAGATGATGAAATTTGAGCAAAAATAATTCTGAGGAAGATCAGTACATCACAGTTTGAGCAATAAAACAATGTTCGTATATTTGTGTTCCTTCTCCATCAGCATCACAGGGTTAAGGATGGCTATGGACTAAAGCATAATTCAATGCTATTAGCCATACTTCTAAGGTATGTGACAGGTTCAGAGTTTCTTTCCCTTCTGGCGTAGCATTAGCAGGTAAACTCTGAAATTTTAACCCCATGGTGGAACCTCAGGACAGTTGAAAAATATTTTTTTTAATTCTAGCCCACTAGGGTGAACCTAAATTTTTGTTTACATTGAAATTTTAAAGTCAGGAAGCTTCAATTTTTTCCTTATGATACCAACCAACGTAACATATGAAATTTGAAGACGGTCAACCGCTGACAACCCGAGCTGCAGGGATGATAAAGTTGCAAATTTGAACCATGCAAAGTGGTTTTTTCTTAATAACTTGGTACCTATTGTAAAATACTCGCCTCCATAACTCGAACTTCCCTATAGTTTCAACGTCAATCACATATATTTTCATCATTGGAATTCGAGAATAACATGTCTGTAAGCAGAAAAGCTAATTTTTTGTTTGGTAATGTTGATGAGAAGTTAATGAGAGCAAAGCTACCTTCAAGGGGCCGAGTTCTTCATTGGCTCCTGCACTGCACTAGGCAAGTAAAGGAGAGCGTGTCTTTTGCAGCTTCCGAAGTCATTAAGGAAGCAAAATGTTTTTGGCTGGAGGTGTGCATTCCAGTAAAGGAAAGTTATAACTGTGTTTTGTAACTAATGGAGCGATACAACATCTATCAGGATCTTCAGAAGTCATCACACCGATGTACAGATATCCAAGTGAAATGCGAAAAAGTATTTCTCGAGTCTCCTGGGGACCTTTTTGATATGGCTCCATCGAATATGCTGGATCTAATAAAAATAGTTGAAGATTGGCAGTTTTTAATCATCCAGAGGAAGAAAGGTCATGTTGGCTGCATGATTGGAGAGAACATTATTCTACAACAAAAAAGTGAAGATAGTCGGCAAGGAGGACCAAGGAAGAGGAGCAAATTCAGAAATCACGTCGCACTCTTGAAAGTACAGATTTGTTCAATTTTTCTGTGTTATGTTATCTTTAGATGTTTCTACCCTGCGATTTTTTCACTTTAAATATTCATATTTATTTTTATTTACTAAGGCTTATTTATATTTCTCAATGGCATATCCAGCTGGCAGCTCAAATCCAGAGAAAGATACCTGAATCAAATAAAGAGGAAAGTCTGAGATTTGATGGCAATGTCCAAATCCTAGATACAGTGTCAGAAAAGAGTAACTTAGGAGAGGAAAGAGAACCGAAATTACAAAGCCGCAAAGGAACAATTTCAATCTTAAATTATCCTAGGAGAAACAGCCAAGAGATTGTTACCTGGAGTTTCTGGAGCTCTGTATGATATTAATTGGACACATACTCCCTAAAGGTATACACTTTCTGGCTCCAGGTGCTGTAAATGAGGCCCGTTGGGTGGCAAGAGCTTTGTACGACTTGAAAATGTTTATGTTTAGAAAGAAGTTCAGTATTTCAAAGCATCGAGAGGAGGGCATCCGTAGGTTTTGCATTTTCACAGTACGTCATTATGTGCAAGCCTGGTTTTCCACACCATTACCTGCTAAAGCCCCTATGCAGGACTTTAATTTTCTTAGGAACATGTGTGAATATAAATACCATAATCCAGTGATTTCTGCAGAAGCCGTGAAGGCTATCTGTAACCATTTGTGGTACCTTGGAGATGAGTTGGTCACGCTTTGACTCATCAGTTTTGGTGGAAGTCAAAATAAAAATGGTAGCAGCCCTTTACAATGGTGAAAATGGCAGCGATGAGGCCATTAGACGTCCTCATTTAAAACCCGTTGATGCCTACCAATGGTCCAAAAAAGATCAATCGCATCTCCCCTCATTCATTAAAGATACTGGAAAGATTTGGAGTGAAGGCAGTGTTTTAAGAGGTTGACCCTTCTCAATGGGATGGTCTCAATGAGTGCAGGTGGGCACGCTTGGTGTTGAGCACTGACTGTGGTCAATGACATGGGTAAAAGATCTGCTGCCCTGGCCTCTAACTTGGCAAACAAAATAACGAAAGATGAGAAACAAAGGCAATTATGTTATCAGGTCATTACAGATTCTAGAAAAAAAACATCCTGATGCAAACAAATGTGGGATAAAAGAGCCATATTGACTTATTATGTAGCATCTCCTTTTGGCACATGAGATTTGTTGTAGTATATTTATAGTGTTGATAGCATAATTAACACTGTAGATGATAAAATATTTGAATTAGCAAACTTCCTTTTCATGTTTTGTTAATTTCAAACATGGAAAACCCGAAAAATGAGGAGTAATTCTGAAAAAAACTCAGAATGTCAATGATCAAGAAAATTGTATTCTGCGTGTTGCCTAGCAATCAGGTTTCATCACACTTTAAACCATTATTTTGGCTACTTCAACAGAAATACAGTAATTTTTAGCTGTGCAAAATTTGCATAGTAAAAAAATAGACCTATCACAAGAAAATAATATCCATAAATACTAGAGATACCGAGTTATATAGAAAAAAAACCACTTTGCACAGTTAAAATTTGCAACTTTGGCGTCTCTGCGGCACAAGTTGCCAGCTGTTGATCGTCTTCAAATACTTCATATACGTTACATTGGTATCATTAGGAAATAATTTTAGTTTCAAGATCCTACATTTTTGATACTTAGTAATGTTGGTCCACCCTAAATTGCCCATTAATTGAAACCCAAAGACAACTTATTTGACCCCAAGCTCATGGAAATTAGAAAAAATGTTATTGACGACCACTCCTAATATGTAATTCATAAAGTTATATTTCTTTATCATGGGTATAGATATAGTACATACATACATAGATTAAATGCATCACGTTACAAGTATTACACAGCACTTACATAGCATAAAGTTACCTTTTGAATGGAAAATATGGTAAATAATGTTTTCAAACATTTACCATCCCTACATTATTAGTGATATATATTTGGGAATAACACTAGTATTATAAAAATGAAAAATAATTTTTGTTCCTATTAAGCTACAGTTATTGACATGTCCACTAGTGCCAATGGTAACAGTTGGAACTTAAGGTAGATGGTTAGGAAAAAATAAAGACATTTATGTAGTACATGGTTTCAACAGAGAACATGGTTTCTGCTGCTCTGTTACATCACTACAAACACAAGTGAAGATAACTCCCATCATACAGAGCCACAGGGGTAACCTTACGCGAGAAAATGACGCCATCATCCTTGCACATTTAGCCATATTCTGACTATGAAAACAATGCCATCTTCCCTTTAACTCCACATATTTTAGCGGTACAATTTTAATAGAAAATTGGACCCAGGAGCTAATATAACATGTGAAATGTATATATACATTGATAATAACCTTTGTTCGTTAAAATGATGCTTGCTTTGATTCTTCAATTTACGAAAGTTTGTAGCAATAGGGAACATAGCATAATGGATATCACAAACGCATTCAATATCATCCTCTCCAGTACTTATTGTGAGTATGATCTGACAAAAAGAGGCTGAGGTCTCAGATGGCAACTAGTTAGGCATCACAGTGAATCATTTTTCATCACAAATAACTGTTCGGACCTGTGGATTACCGATGATCAATGTAATAATGAAATGCAAGAGCTGCCCAAAGCATCTAGTCTACTCACTGCAAAAAGAACTCCAACTATGGTAAATGGGCAAAAAATTTTTATTTGCACGCCTTTTGCAACTTTTAACATTCATTAAAATGCCCCAATTATCATTGATTTTAACGAATTCTGAATTAACTTGAATTGGCTTTAATTGATAATAGAGGCATTCAATCCCCCATGAAGCTCATTCCTACAAGGCCAAAGCTAAAAGTATACAAAAAATCGAAAGCAGTCGACTGATACAGTGGATAAATATGTTCCAAACCAAGGAATTTTGGGAAAGGCAATATTATTAGTTTCAATCATAATATTAGTAGCTGTTTAGATTTCTTATTTATTCTGTTTTGGCAGCCAAATGCAGAGCACAATGCCATTTTGCCCGCACAGACGGTCGCTCGCGACACCTGCCTTATTTCCCCTAATTACGATATAAAACGTGAGACTACGGCACTTGTGTTTATTTTGGAGGCAGCTACAAGCACGTTTTATTCCCTAAAATCCTCGATGGACTCAATAAATCCACAATTGAGCCACAATAAAGTCATGTAAGTCACCAGATTTCAATGCTTTTGCATAGGATCACCCAGTGTTTTCATAGTTACAATATGGCTAAATGTGCAAAATTGATCTTCAATTCGGCTTCAATTTTCCCCGCTGGAGAGAGCTTCAAGGATACCCCTGTATACAGGGCGCAGTGTAGTAGTACTAACACAAAACAAAAAATAACCAACAGGAAACAGATCACTGCAAAACAACAGTGACTCATGTTCCAAGAGTGTAAAGCCATTTCACAATTTGTTATAAAAACAGCTGTGAACAAATAACATTTTTATTTACTTTTTACATTATTTTTGTGTTAGTCTCCTTTTTCATTTCCTTTTTCACCTCATGTTTTGCAGTGTACATCTTCAAAATCAGGAAACTCTTTTAAAAGTATTGGTACCACCTCTTCCACATTTCTCTCTATAAATTGTATAAATATTTTTAATGGTAAATTTAATATCATCTCAATTTGATTATCACTTTGTGCTTACTTTTTCTTTAAAACCAGATAATTATACAGATTGATGAGGACCAATCATTTAATTGAGCTCTCGTTGCTCAGCTAAACCCAATTCACAACAGTTGAAGAGTCTCATTGAAATCACTGCATTTCTGTTGTCGATTATTGATTATGTGGTAATAGGTTTCACAATTGTGGTTCATAGTATATGTTCTTGTTGTAATTCATTTCATTTAACTTTCCAGGACATAACTCATACTTTTAAATATGGTTATGTAACACATACCAATCAACGAGGACTTTTCAAGCTAGACTTGGCTAACATGAGGTATATTCGCAGCATTGATTTAACACCTTACAATTGTGTGCCCCGTGAAATACAGTTTTCAGCACTGTGTAAGTAAAGTAATTTAATAGTTTTGAACAATAGGATATAAAATAGTGTATGCGTAGATACATGTTCCTTTGTGCGAATTTCCACAGAGAAAAAATCATCCGCCTTGACCGGGATTCGAACCCGGATCCCTCGATTTCCGGCCGAGTGCTTTAGCCAGTTAAGCTACCGAGGCGTCCTCTTTCCCTGTGGATTTTTTATGACCTTTACGGGACTAGATGTTGATCGAATCCCGGTCAAGGCGGATGATTTTTTCTCTGTGGAAATTCGAACATTTGTGCATTGCGGGTGACTCCGTAAAAGTGAAACTCCGTGGCTAGTCCCGGATAGCTTAAAATTTGACATGTTCCTTTATTTTTTTTCATAAATGCTATTAAAATTGTAATTTTGTAAAACTTGTCTTCATGAAAAAATATCTAGTTGGAACAAATGATGTCTCTGAACCCTGTAGACTTGCAGTAATTCCATATCACCTAGTTTGAACTTCTGTCTGATATGAGAAATCCATTGTTCTTGTCAGAATTCATTTTCCTAAGATTTGTAATTTTTTAAATTCTGGTGACTGCAGATGGCTTTGTGGTGATGGAATGTGAGGAGCCAGTCACTGGACGCTCAACGGGACAAATACTTTTGGACCAATTAACGGATACTGTTGTAAGCTACCGTTCAGGGCTATTTGGGAAACCTCGAATTTCTCCAGATAGTAGAATGGTAGTTACCCTTGATCGAGGACACCAAGGTGTTACTTTGGTTGTCCAAGAGGTTACAGGTTGGTTTAAAAGCTTTACTCATCCTTGCATGATTATCATGATGGAGGCAAAATATGGTCACCTCCCTTAAAATCTAGAATAAATAATTATTTGGTGGTGATGAGTCCTTAATAATGACAACTTTTTTCAGAAAATGGCCTCAAGTTCTCTTTTGATGTTAAGACCACATTGAATGTAAGTGATATTACTTTCTATCCATCTCAGACAACTCATGGCTATGATTTATATGCAAGTGCATCGGATAAGGAGGACATACTTTTCTTGAACTTAGTTACAGGTAATAACTCATGATGCATTCTATTTACAAAATTTCTATTGTGCTTAATAGTCTCTCATATTTCTGAAATGCTGGCACTCCAATTATGTTGATATTTCATGTTTCAACCTAAAATTTACCAAAGTGCTTCAAATAAATATTTGATAATCATGCATTTTAGGAAAAGTAGAGATGATCACTGGAGTGGGGAAAGCCATGCAGCCATCTTTAGCTCAGTGGGACAATCCAAACCGCCCAATTGCAGCATCTGGCATCTTTGGCCACTACATGGTTACCCCCGCCAATGAAGCCTTGTTTGTGGTGAATGGTGAAACACGCACTGTCAACTGTGAAATTGGTGGCTTAGTTCATCCACGATCAGTTGTCTGGGTTACTATGCAGCTGCAGTGAACTTATGGGGTTGAGTATTGTAGGGACAGGGATGTATTTTGAAGAGTCAAGAAGTAGGGCGACAATTGACAATGCAGATAGGGCTTAGTGAAATCCTACCAAGGATGAGAGAAATTGGTCAAGTGGAGAGACATTATGCTGGACAGTGGAATGGATTGCTATAAGAATGAAAAAAATGAGCTTATCATGAATGGGTTGTAACTCTTTTGTTATAGAGGAAGATCTCAGAATTAATAATCCAGGGAACTTGGGATTTCACACTCCTTTCCATGCATTTCTTCGACCACTATCTGTTAAAGGAGTGATTAGTTAAAGGCTAGACCCATTTCAGTGTCAATAGCAGGGCATCATCATTATGATGTTTAAGGTATGAAAATGATGACACATTTGGTGATAAGATTTCATTTCTTGTAGACCTCAGCTTCCCAGCCTCCATGACCACTTGTAAAAGCCCATTGAGGAAAGAAAGATGTAAAGGTGCATTCTGCTGACAAGAGGTTTCCTACCTCTCATTACCCTATACAAGGGACCCAAGATGTCCAACATTTGGGTATGACTGATTCAGATAATTAGCAGTTTGAAATTAGATGTTTATATGTATAAACATCTTGAAAGAAATATTTGATGTGCATTCTAAGTCAAGGGAAAGGATTGGTATTTGAATTTTGGAAACTTAAAACCTATTTGGTTTGATCTGCCTGAATATTTATTTTGCATTTCTAATATATTTCACCAATATATATTTCTGTGCATTACTGTGGTAATTTATTTTGTTAAGTGTTTGTGTGTATGTCTCTAAAGCATGGCATAGGTTGATGCATGGTGAAAGTAAAAACTGATATCAATCATAATCATTCCTGTTTTTTTGAAGACAAATACCGCCATGATGTCTTGGATATATTGAGAATGCTTTTAAAAGGTGCTTGTAGATTCAAGTAAAACAAGAAATAATGACTACCTACTCTGGTATGTTATGTTAACTGTTGTTCTATGTTTTGAAACTTTTCTGATAAACACTACACAATGGGCTTATAATATTTCCTGAACACTAATTTTGGCACTTTTACTACAGAAACAGTGTATTAGAGTGATAATCACCTATTTATATATATCCTAGGTGCATTTGTGGAAGGAGATTTTTTTCATTTATTAACGGCCAACTTTTTATTTTTTAACAGTTTTACATTTATATTTTTTTAACTGCACACACAATCAAAAATGTTTAAGTCTGGCAAATCAAATGATAATATGTAGTTCAAGTGATTTTTTTCTGATGTTTTTTATGCAACATTCCCATCATGAGAAAATACATTAAATTTTCAAGAATGAAGCAAAACACAAACGTAAAGATTAACAGACAATTTTAGGATGTCATTAAAATGGTGGAACAAAAATCTTTCCCGAAACATACTGAAAGACAAAAGATGGAAGTACGTATAGTCAAGTGCAGTTGGCTCTCTTTTGTACAATTTTTGTATCTTCCTGTATGCATATAAAAATGTCACAAGCCCATTAACTAGTAGGAACAAGTTAAATCTGTGTAAATTTCATCTTAATAACTCACATAAAACAGTATTTTTCTTCGTGAAATTATAGCTAATCATGTCTTTTCCATAATGAGGAGGAGCTGAGATAATATTTTTTAATGCGAAAGAAAAGAAATGAGCTCTGAAACTTTTGCTGGAAGCTTGACTATGTTAAATAAATTGTAATAAACATGAGTTGATGTATGGTAATATATGATGTGTCAATGCATCTGTTGTATTTATTTATACCCGAATACAACAACATCTTTCCCCTTTTCACTAGAATAAGGATATCTACTCAATCATTGATCTTGCAGAGGAAAAAAATGACCTCTGCATGTAGACAGCAGCGTGAAAAAAATGCACCTGGACCACCAGAGACATTATTATTGCTATGTCAATGAACCAATCACTTCTCCAGCATAGAATTTTTTGCAGGAATTGGGAATTCCTTTGGAATTCAGAGTTATACATGCTACTGTCGCTACATGCCATCAAGGACAGTTAGTGGGTTTCAAGTAAGAAGAGTAATGAGTGGTTTCTAGGAAGTCACTGCTCAAAAGGTTAAATCCAGCTCATCAACCAAATCATGATTACTGAAGTGTGTGAGGGATATGTTCTGAGAGATAAATTGTTTGCATGTGTATTTTTCATGCAACTAGGGCAAATAAAACCTTATACATAGGTAACAAAAATATTCCTACAGAATTCCACAATTAGGTGATACATCATTAGAGTGGCTAAAACAACAATGCTATAAATTAAAAGTCCTCATGGTGTCAATGTTAATAAAAAACTCAATGAAATGTCTGGACAATAAATTAAAGAAAAGCATTTTCTGTAGGTGGGCTTGGTGCCTTCAGGTTACGTTATGGTGCCTGAAACTCGGGAGTCCAATTGAAAATTCTCAGATGGCAAAGGTTGCACAAGTGAGTATTTTGGCATGAGTAAGAAAATTATAATGAGTATGATTTGACAGGTTTGGGAGAGAGCAGGGCAAGATTGGACTCCTTTGAAACTACCACCTCAGTGCCTCTGGTGTTTCAACTGCTTTTTTATTCTTTGTATATTTATGCACCAAACTAACAGACTGAGTTCTGACATCATGCTTTCACATGTGCCAAAGTGAGTAAAATTTTTTAGTTTTCTTGTGTTGTGATCAAATATTTTCCTTTATTTCTTGTTGTTATTTTTCTACTTCAATAATAAAAAATTTCATTGTAGTTTAAATGGAACACTTCTGAAAGTGTTTATAATGAAGTATTTTTATATAGATATCAATGTGTCCATTTTCAGTGAAGGCATATTTCATTTTATTTAGCTTTGACATGAGGGGCTACATTAGACACAGTTGGGGATACATTGGAACAGTCGTCCAATACATCTCCTTTTTTGTTAGCAGCTATTTAAACATAGCTGTTGAGCATAACCATTATTAGTGTCCACTTTTCTTGGTATAATTCATTTCATTGTCTTGTTTATTTTTATCCCATGCATTGCCATTACTTTTCATGATATTTTAGTGTTTTATTTTTGCAACTATTGATGAAGAAAGAAACACCTATCAAGTGTAATTAATTTTATGATAAATTAATAGCTAACTCTAGAGTTTATTTACATGCTAATTATTTCCTCTGACTTCTCAACAGATGGTTTGAAATAACAAAAAGTGCAGAGAAAGACATTCAGAAAAATGTGACCTAAAATCAGTAGTTGAGGATGTGATCAAAAGGGGAACATTGTTGTATGCTGCTGCAACCCAACATGGAGTGAAGAAGTCCAGGTTTTGGTATCTAATATAAAAAATCAAAAGTGTGCGGTCTTGACAGCATGATATACTGAACCAACTTTAAAAAAAGACAAGTACTTACAGATGCAATGGAGAAGTTGGTTGGTGAGTACCTTCTAAAATGTTCAAGTATCATTTATGGACTAACTCCTATGATGAAAAGAAAATTGGCATAGCGATATGCCAAAAAGAATTAAAGAATACCAATGCTAACTACTTGGAATGAGAGGGAAGAAGCTGGTAAATACTGGTTCTTAGCTTTTATGAAAAGGCAGTCTAGCCTCTCCCTGCACGCACCAGAGGCTACAAGTTGGGCAAGGATGACTGATTTCAACAGACACTATGGGTGTATTCTTTGATAATGATTTTCTTTGATAATGATAATCTTTGATACTCCAATGTGTACTGAAGAGGCATAACTTCCATCTGAATCAGATATATAATTTAGATGAAACAAGTATGACCACAGTTCCTCCTACTGAAAATATTGTGGGGCAGAAGGGGTGCAAACAGGTGGGACAGTTCACGTTTTGTGAGCATGGTGAGTTGGTAATACAGGTAGGCATAATTTGTGCCAATAGCAATGCACTGCCTCAGTATGGGTTTTTCCTCAGGTGTGCTTTGATAAAATAGGTATGATGTCAGGCGCTCCAGCTGGTTCCCTTTGGACTGGTACACAAATCAGGCTGGATGACATCAGAGAACTTTATTAAAGTCCTTGAGTTTTTAAAGACTGTGAGTGACACAATTTGTGTGAAGAGTCCAGAGAGTTGCGAATCACCTTTTCACAGTCTTCTCAAGAGAGTGATGATGAGAATGATGGAAGTAATGAAGAAGTGAGGGTGGGAGATTTTGTTGTAGTCAAAGTTCATCACAAAAAAACAATGGTGCACTATGCATGATTTTACACTTTCCCAGCGAATAACATTTGTGTAAATTTCTTGGATTTTTTGTGGCTGCCTATGAATTTCTTACCCGGTGGCGAGCCCGAGAAAGTTACACAAATGGTGCACTACATTGGTCGTGTTGTTGCCATAGCCAGGCCATGATTTGAGAATGAACTTACACTTCTATGCAAAAAAGGAATTACCTTCACATACCCAACAGTTGAGGACGACTCTGTTGTGGCAGTTGCAGATTTATGTCAGAAACTTCCACTTGCATTCGTCAGGAGAGAGAAGTACCACTTTAGCCCTCAACTGCTATCGTCGGGTCTCATTTGACCCAACGTAATTTTTTTTTGCTGTAGTGGTCAAGTATATTTTGTAATATTCTTGATATATTTTATACTTGTGTATTAAAGAACTCAGTTAGTGCATACTATTCTTTTTGAAATTTTCATTATCATTCATCTCCCTCTATCTATTGTGTTCCTACAGTATGTCTAATGTAACCCCACCTTTGGGGTTAGTTTGAACGCTGCTTACCTCTCAGATTTTTTTGCCCCCTACTAATACAACAGATAGTAAAGTGAAATTTCATCAGTCTCGGCGATGGGAGATTCGTACGAATTTCCTAATAGCCAGGCGTACCAGATTATTTAGCGAAGTTGTTTTGTCCCGCTGCCTCTCTCGTTGCCTCATGCCCTTACTCCCCGTCATTTCCCTTCATCCCCTCTACCTCTCCCTCATTGCAACGCCAGTTCGCGCCAGGAGCTATGCGTGTATTCAATGTGGCATGAGCCGCCTCCTACACACGAACGAGCGGGCGAGTACTATGAGGATTGATTGAATGCAAGGTCCTTATACCCTTATACCTTGGTTGAATGGGGTTCTTAGGGTGAGGTTTCTAGGGTGACCGAAAAAGATTTTGCTTTCCAATTGCTTTCCGAAGGTTAGGTACTTTCCGATTGCCTTCCACTGGAGCAAATGGAAAGGAAGCGAAGAGCAATCAGGTAGAGGAAAAGAAATGGAAAGCAAACGGAAAGCAACCCTCCACAATGCTAGACAACCGGAAAGCAATGGAAGGCAATCGGAAAGTAAAGTTGCTTTCCGTTTGCTTTCCAATCACTTTGGAAAGCAAACGGAAATCAACTTCAGTTTCCGATTGCCTTCCATTACTTTCCGGTTGCCTTGCGTTGTGATGGGTTGCTTTCCATTTGATCTCCATTTCTTTTCCTCTACCTGATTGCTTTCCTCTTCCTTTCCATTTGCTCCAATGGAAGGCAATCGGAAAGCAGTTGGAAAGCAAACATTTTTATCTGGGTATGTAACAAAATGTATGACTGCTGATTTGAAAGCGTGAGTTCCAATGGTCAGATTGAATACTGTGCTTCCACGATTTTCTCTCCTCGTTATCACATACCTATATTTTGGTCATTGTCTCCGTCATTACCCTCAAAATTACAAGCAATGAAACAGACTCATTGGCAGAAAAAAATAATCATCGAGGGAAACGAGAATTTATCACAAAGAGGATACATTCGGATGCTAACAGCAGACGATTTCTTCTTTCCGAAAAACAATGACAAACGGAGGCCATGACACTTCCCTACAAAACCGGTCCACTGGCAGAAACTCAGAGCGATATTAGCGACATTGAACCGCATTTCGGAGGCGTTCGGAGTGTGAGCAACTATGACGTTCCGTAGTGACTTATAGAACGCAGCCTAAGAGGAATAATACCCGTACGACCGCAGGTGTTGAGATTCATCGCTTTGGACGAAAAATTTTGAAGGAATAATTAATAGCTTTTCAAGCTTGTATTCCTCTTCTTACGATATCGCCACAGAAGATGTTTCTAACCACTGACACGGGTATCGTAAGCTCAGAAAATATCAATATCCTCTGTTAAATGTAAAAGTTTCCCCGTATGACTGAATTCTATCTTCGTTTTAGTCGACGCTCCTAGACCACCCGTCTCCACACAAGCGCTATGGCATTCCGTACCTCTCCAAGGTTGTAGTTTGAGTCTTCGTCGGTGGCCGAGCCAAGTTCGTCGGACGAGCGTATGGTGGAAAGAAGGCGTGTTCCAGTACTTAAAGTGGGAGCAGAGGCGAGACGAGACATCGGAGAGACCCCTGTGTTCATGCGACCGAGACAGCCAGAAGAAGGTCCTAGATGGCCCGACGTCGCTGCGCATCGGCATCAGCCATCTGCTTCTCAGGTACTGACACCTTACCTTCCACCCTCCGCAAACGTCCATTCCCCACTTGAAAAAGACAATAGTTAGAAAAGCTAGAAACTTTGAGTGACGTTTGGAATTGAAAATTCAAGTTCCGCCATTAAACTGACCATATTCACGTGACTCCGAGTGCGGAGGGGATGTGTTCATTAAAACATGGCATTGGGGTAAAATTTATGCGGCAGTTCTTAATCCGTCATGCTGCTGAACAGCCAGGTGACCGTACTCAAGGGTTAAATTCTCTGGTGGAATTTAAACCTTGGACCTCGAGGCTAAAGCCATAGTACTAAGGCGGGAATCAGGTTCTTGCTACTGCAACAACCTAATTCCCACCATAACTGGTGTTCACATCTCCTATCTTAGAGCCAGGGACGAATTTCCCGAATATTTTTCTAACAAATTGTCAATATAATTTCTCATTATTTTGGGAAATCAAAGACAGTAGTCGAAACAGTCACAGATGATCACTTGGTGGACAGCGCATTGAGCCAGCCACTGATCGGGAGTTCAGAATCCGAATTGCTGACCTCCAAAGCTCTAGCGATCCTCATATCGTATGCCTGAGATCTCTTAAGTAAACTGGTCACTTCTTTATTCCTGTAACTCTCACCCTTAACAAAATTTGGCGATTTCACAATCGTAGATAAGCTAGCGCGTTTGTTAAATTTAGCGCATTAATCTTACAGAAATCGGTGACTTGGTAATTTACAAAAGTTGTCATTAGACCCAGAACATTAATCTGTAATAACGAAAAAAGTGCACTTTTGTGCTCCTTGAAGTATACCCTTGAGATCAATTAAGTATCCCCTGGAAGCGTTTAAGCTAAAATTAAATAGGAGATTAAAAAATTGAGTGAGTATTAGGATTCATTATTTTTTGCGCAAAGATTCCATATAAAAAAAGATCAGGACAGAGGTGAACTGCATGTAATCGGAATGTCTTCGAGTCACGCTGTTTTTTAATAGTCACTTATGGTGTGTGGGAAGGAGTTTTTGCACCTGTCACTTACGCAGTATATTTCCTCCTATTTTTGTCGCTTATCATCGATGCTAGAGATAGAGTGCGGGATCAAAATAATATCCACCGTGCCGTACTGAAACTTTCCCGATCTGAATATTTCCAGTAATTTGAGCCTTATGTGTTGCCTTTGAGTGTCTAACGGCTGCCAACTTAGTCTCCCCATCAGCTCTGTTAACCTCTATGATCGCGCGTAGCGGTTTATTTTTGCGAAACGTAGGGCTTTCCTTTAGATTTTCACTTATATCGCGAATGGAATGTTTCTATGAAGGGTCCGAAATGTTTGCGGCGTATTCGACCAGAGCGAAGAATTTGCCGTAGCCGAGTCTTCTGGCCTGCACTTCGAGTACAGGCTTCAGCTCATCTTTTTCACTCTTTCATTCGAGGACCTCCCGGCCATTTGTTTCATAACCCCTGGTTTCTTGAAAGCAGCACCACGATAGTTTCGCACGTGTCTATCGCTTGTGAGATCTGAAGTTACGGTGATTCTCGGGTATTAAACTTCATCCGAATTTTTACATCTAATGCTCCCCTTTCTTAGACATACCGTTGAAGTGATTTATTTCGGGAGAAGTGCACTACAGCGCATTTACTTAAGTCAATTCAAGTCCCAAGAGTAAAGCGTCAAGGCACCACGAGTAAGCGTAATTAAGGTCCAATTAGAAAACTTCTAGGTCTGCACTGTGGTAATCTCTCGGTAGATGGCTGAATCTAATTTTTCGGTTGACTCTAGAGCAAATGTCGTTTATACAAGTAAGGAATGACTGGGAGAAAACTACGTATCCTGGTGGAGCGCCCGAAGTCACTCCAATCATATTAGAACTTGTGCCTTTTTGCTTGTAACCATCTGGAAAGTCACCTATCCAGTTCACTATCTTCCATTTAATGGCTTGAAATTGAATAGGTATTAGTTTTTGTGAGAAACCTTTTTAAATTCTATCTGGACATTCATAAAAAATCACACCAAAGCTCTATTTCGCTTAAACTGATTTAATTATATCTCGGAGAAAGAGTTCAAGTTCGGTTTCCCAAGATCTAATTTTCCGGAAGTCGTGCTGACTGCCATAGAATAACTTTTGATTATCCAGGAAGTTGTTGGCAATATGTCATGATATTTCTAACGAAGTTCTTGAAAGTCTTGTATTTTAGTGATTTTTAATTAGTGGAAGAATTATGTAAAAAAGTGATGGTAATAAGAGAAGGTGAACTCGAAGACTTCCGCAGAGTCATTGGGATGGCAATGAGGACTTTTCGGGCTCTCATCCGCGTATTTCTATTGTCATAGACGACAGTTTGGATAGCATTTCAGCTATCTGCTTCAGGTCAGAAGTCTGACCAGAAGGAGATAGCTGCAATGCTATCCAAACTGCCGTCTATGACAATAGAAATACGCGGATGGGAGCCCGAAAAGCCTTCACTACCAAGAGGAGAAGAGTTTCAACGATTACAAGCAAGACATTAAAGTTTATTGAAAGGCTGAAAGAGATCCTGGAGAGGCGAATGGAGTATGCTGAAGAGACTTTTTCTTGGAAGGTGAATCTGTCCTCTCCCAGGTTTCAACTGAACTGTTCCCTCCATTCTTGTCCATCCTGTGCTGCCTCCCTCAGGTCTTCGTCACTCCTGTCATTCTCCAATGTCCGTCAATATATTATTTCTTCATCTTCCTTTTCCTCTCTTTTCCTCGAGTTTTCCTTATAATATTTAATATTTAGTCTAATCTATTCTCAGCAAGAAATATATCCTGAGGTCGGACCTATCCCGCTCGCCTTCCTCTTTCTTATTGATCTCAAAATATTTCTGCTCTCATTTATCCTTTCCAGCACTTCTCCGTTTCTCACTTTATCACTCCATTTTAATCTTTCCATTCCTCTCCATTGCCATATTTCAAATTCCCCTACTTAGGTATTTCTCCTACTTCCTACTGAACTTCCATGCTTCTACTCCATAAAGTACAACACTTCAAATAAAACAGTAAGCAAATATTTTTCTTACGTCTATGTTAATTGATTCGGCTGAAAGTAGTTGCCTGACTTTACTGGAGACTACTGTTCCCTGAGACATTCTACTTCTCATTTCCTCCGTTCAACTTATTCAATTCCATGTTGTAACACTTCTACATCTACATCTAATTACTACCGTGCGATCCGCTGCATGGGCGTGTGTCAGGGGGCGTTAGGACACCAGTCATGTAAAGATGTAAGGTTTTGGGAGGTGAAATGGTGACGTGTATCATGGAAGTGTATTCAATGACTCTCAGTATTTATTGTGGTCGCTTATTGCGCGCGGAAAGAACGAGTTTTAGTACCTATCTAACACTTCCCATATCTCTAAAAGATGATATTGGTTCTAGCCTTTTTCCATCAATCGTCGCATTTAGAACTTCGTCCTCTTTTCCTGCCTTCATTACTTTAGTTTTCCCGATGCTTATCTCAATTCCAAAATGTTTTCCTGCCCTCTCAAATATATCCACCATTTCCTGTAAATGTTTCTCACTCTCTGCTATTACCGTCTGTTCATCTCTATATTTTATTATGGTCATTCTTTCTTCTCCAACAAGGATTCCACCCACATCACCTATGACTTCTTCGATTAATTCTTCACTGGAGATATTCAATAGAGCTGGAGACATTCAACAGCCTTGTATTACTCCCCTCCAAATGCTGATTACCTCTCTCTTTATCCTCTCCTACCACTATTCTTCGCCCTTTGAACAATTCTTAAACCCCTAACGGGGATCGGGTTGGTGTGATGGCTAGAGTACTCGCCTACCACACGGGCGGCCAGGGTTCGAATCCCTGCAGAGCGAATGTTTTACAGAGGGAATCCGATCCCTACATACGATCCCTTCCATCAATGGTCGCATTTAGAACTCCCTCTTCTTTTTCTGCCTTCATTACTTTAGTTTTCCCGATGCTTATCTTAATTCCAAAATGTTTTACTACCCTCTCAAATGTGTCTTGTGGAGTGCACTTCAAGTACAGTACTCCGTCTGTCGGATGAGACGCTAAACCGTGGTCCCCTTGGCGCCTGTCGTTCAGAGCTGGCTAATGCCGACGCCGGGTTTCTATCCACTCTTCCTCCCATACCTATCCCCAATGGCGCAAATGACCTTAGCTGTCGGTCGCCTCCCCAAAATATCCAATCCAATTTAACCCTTAACAAAAGCATCTTTATGGTCCTTTGGGGCAAAAATTGCGATATTCGAACAAATACCGACTCCTATTATTCGAGAGAATAATTTTTTAAAACCCTCCTCCACTGCTGCACGTTCCCTTAGTGTTATAGAGTACTTGAACTATGCAAGCCTTGCCACACTTAATATGGACTCCGAGTAAGGTAGTAATCCTACCCAGCAGCCTTAAACCGGATGTCATTCATCTCCTTGGGACATTTGTACTTCATGAGGAATAATGACCTAATACTGGCATTACACTGGTTTTTATTTACAAAAAAATACCAGATATTCCATTGAAAGCCCATTAGACCTCCAGACTATTTTAGGCATTAGAAATTTTGGCTTAAATCCGTTAGCTGGGGCCGCACCTAATTTTACCTGCTCTCGAGGCCCCGTGGAAGGGTCGACCCTCATTTAGTTGGACCCCAAATCCAAATCCGAGCCTCGGCGTCGACCCCTCACCGCGGGTGGGTAATGGCACCTACTGACCAGCCGCAGTATAGTTTATAACTTTTGAAAGTTAACAAGTAATCCAAACATTATTTTATTATTTGTATTGCAATAGTCACGCTGACGAAAATGGTTTTTTAACCGCTGTTGTACGATAAATGTTAACCATTTTAGAAGTTATTAAGTTAATTACACATGTATTCGCACATCAACAGCAAACTGCTATGACTTCTGAAACTAACTTCCTTGTTTTTAGGGAAATAACAAAAGTCTAAAACTTTTACTAGTTTTAATAGATCGTTTTTTCAAGAAACTGTCAATTTTATATCTATTATGTAGCATTTTACAGATTTCTTCCTTGTTTGTTATCGGAATTCAGCGACAGACTTAAGATATTTCACGTATCAATAGCGCGTTCATCAATAGCAAACGACTGTAACTTCTACAAGTTAACTTCCACGTCTTTCAATGTAGTAGTCCAATAAATATTAACACTTTCTTGTTTTTTATCGGCATGCAGAGACTTCTGTAAGACATTGACCCTGTTTTTGCGCGTACATCAAGAACAAGGGACTTCAACTTCTAACAGGTACCTTCCATATTTGCCATAGGAGTTGTGCAATACATACTAACAAATGTGCGTGCATATAACATATAATAGAGTAAAACGAGTGGAAAAGGTTTAAATGTATGCATAATTATCTCAACATGAGTTATGTGTGCACATGATCACACTAATTGATCATCGAGAAATATGCTGTATTTACATAGAGGATGAGGATTTTGATTAGCCTAATAATCAATCCATCCCCCTCCATTCTCGATTTCTTGACCAAGTCTCTGTAACATGGAGTTGTCCACATTTTGGCATCATCTTACTGGGTTCATTTTCCATTCTTCCTCCACTATTTTCCACATTTCGTCTAAATTTGGGGTCGTTTTGTTTGAGGGGGTCGAAAAATGTTTGTTTCTCGTATTATCCTCCCAATGAAAGCCCAAATGCTTCCTAAGGTGGTGAGGTCTGGGCTTCTTGCAGCCCATTCCATCTGAGTTACATGGTTTGTTTTGAAGCATCTCCTAGAATGTTGACATTTGTGAACTCGGAAGTATTCCTAGTTGCGGACGAGAAGTGAATAATGATAAACATTTGAATTAACATAGTTCTCATCCTAGCGGGCAATTTGATGAAGCTCGTTAAATGGTAGTGAGAAATAGGAATTTTTACGCATAAACTCCAAATAAAAGTTCAGAGGGTGAAAGTCGAAGGTGAAACACGTATTCGGGTAAATTTTTGACAGATGTATTTGCCTTTTACAAACCTACTACCCGACTGAAGAAGACTAAAGAAAGATGAGGCATACTTAAAGGCTAATAAGATCTTTTTTCCTCCAAGAATTTACGGAGAGGCTGCTATAAACTTAAAAAAATCTCTGTTTGCGCTGTCTGCTCTGCTTGTCCGTCTATCGACGTTCGTCTCAATGAATTAGTTATCGGTAAACCTTAGCAAAGCTCCGGGTGGTGGTGGTCGGGGTGGTTTGCTGTTCTGAATGACCCACAGGTTTCAAATACTTGCTGCACCGGAAAGAAAAGGCTCGCCGCTCTTCGAAAAATTTGAGAGCACCCGTCGAATACTTTCGTGGGGGTGGAAAAAGTCAAATACCACTTCTTCCCTGTGGGTTAAACGACTGGCGGCCGAAAGATCATCTTTGACAGAAAAGGTAGCGCCCGCAACATGAGAGAAAAGTAAGCTCTTACTAAAGGCATACTATGTCCCAAATCAATATAATGCGGCCTTCATACATTACGATTTTGAATGGATTACTATTAGCGGAGCTTTGATTCGACATGGGGAAACCTTTTGGGATCCTCAAGTGTCCTCCAAGATTACTCGTTACTTTAACTCTGGCTCAAGTCAGCCGGCCACAAAACCCATGCACGATGGGAACTAATGGCGTTTGATTGGAATGGTCTGGGGTGATGAAGTGAAATCCGAGAATTACTGCTTTCTGTTCATATTCCAGTGAGAAGAGTATGCTTTTTCCTACCCTTATAGTTCTATCCAACGTTCGCAGACGATATCACTACGCATTGTAAAAGTAACTTAGTTCATAGTAACGCATACATACGCAAATTTCAGCGAAAGGATCCGAAATTCCATCTGAAATTCTCCTTGACGTAAGAAATCTTAGCAGTCTTAACGGGGTAGAAAACCTGAATCGCAGTCATGGTTCTTCATAATACTATTGTTCAATTGCGCTCATGATTTTGTAAACGTGATCGTCATCAAGAAAGATCAGGTGCTACATAGCAGTGTAGTGCGCTCCCAGGACTTTGAGCATTGCCCAACCAATTCAGCTTGCCTTTTGGGTGACTGTAACGACCACGAGAAGAGAAGAACCGTGATCCCACCCCTGGTCGAGATATTTTTGAGTTTTTCATTCAATTTTTGGTCAAGTAAAATTATTTTTATATGGAAATTTCATCTCCTTCGAATTTCAATAAAATTCATATCATCAGCCAGTCATTGCAACTACTTATTAAATTCCTTCGTATCGCCAATATGAGAAAATTGATATAAAAACTAATTTACATTCATTAAAAATCGGACACGGACCACTATTTTTCTGGTCAAATACGTCTGACAGCTGCAAAATTAACCATTACTTATTAATTTATTTCATTAATGACATTTTACTCCAAACTGAACTCTTTTAAAAGGCTTTTTTGTTAATTTTATATGTGGGGCGAATTTATAGCTAATTCATATTATGCAGTCAGACGTAAAATAGTGGTTTATCCTTAACTACACCTATTTGGGTTAGACGTTTCTTAATTTTTATTTGTACGTTGGGCATTTACATAAATAGATACAGCTATTATAAAGCTTCACATTGAACAGCACGGCACCAAGCTTCCTGTGATAAGATGAAAGAAATGTCGGAAAAATATGCCAAGATTATTCGGTATCGATGCGAGCACATTTATTTTTAATTCATGAAATTATATATTTACGTATTTTTTCATACTTAAATCTCATTATGACGAACTAAGGACGGATTTATATTGGGTCATGAATGATTCATTAATAAATATCCGTTTTGAGATCGGAACTTCATCAATCTACAAAGGGAAAATCGTGAAAAATTACATCAAGTAGATTATACTTATTTTAATTAAATTTATTTGTGTCAACATTTGGTGCAAATAAATCTCGATTTATAGCATTTTGGTAACAGAGACACAGTACGGGTCATTCAAAAAGATCCTCGGAAAGTCGACCACAATATCTCTTGGTGGTAGTAGATGAATATTTCAGCATATATTCTGAGTTTGGTGGGATAGTGAATATTTTTTATAATCAGTCTTTCAGTAACAATGATATTATTCGACGTAAGAAACAACCTGAAATAAATACAGCGACACACTGTGACTGAGTGCGCGAATAATATGAGAAGAAAGCTCGAAAAAGATACGATTGATGAGTAAGTTCTAGGTTCCGGCAAATGTGAGTTCCATAGCGGAATTCAAAGATTTGTGGTAGACGATGTCTTTCTCAGTGTTGCCAGTCTTTCGAAGAATGTGCTGCTTCTAGAATTTCCCAAGAATGCCACATTCTGGCGCTCGAACTTTTGTGTTAATTTCTTCCAGCACTCTACGTGGAAAAAATGACATTTTAAATCTATCGGTTCTGCAGTCTATTTCTTATTTCTTATTCCTTTGATCGTTTCTACCATAACAGTTTGGCTCTAGCAAAATATGTTGAGCGTCCAGCAAAAAATAGTCTAAATCAAACTTTCGTAAAAGATTTAACCTATATTTGTCCCTTCCATCGGATAGAGGTTCCCACCCTGATTTCCTCAGCAATTTAGTATAACTACTATGTTTGTCGTAATAATTTTTAACAAATCTAGCTGCTCTTAACTCTATTCGATCTATAGGTGTAACTAGTCCTAATTCGTAAGGGTCCCATATACTAGCGGCGTACTCCAAGTGACGTCTCACGAGAGAAAAAATATATAGCTCTTTTACTTTCTCGCCACATTTTCCTAGTATTCTTTTAATAAATCCTAATTTACGATTTGCCTGTCCGCAAATTTTACGTATATGTTTTCCCCACGACAAGTCCTGATTAAGGGTCACTCCTACTGTCGGTGCAAAATTTATGTAGACTCGAGTTTGGTCACTGATTAAAAAAGAATCACGGTACTCACATGGATGCAAGTTACATCAAATTTTAGCTTGTGTTATTTTACATTTAACAGTCGCTGCAGATTATTTTTATATTACTCTCTCGATTTTTTATTTAGGTGAGAACAAAAAAAGTGTCGGTTTTTTGCCGTTTTCGAACGGAGCGCTCTTTTTGACATTTAATAGTGAATAAACTTGAATTTTAATCGTAATGAACCTGTAGTATTGTGTAGGTAAAACATAATGTATCTTTAAACTTTCAGTTATTTCTAATGTGCCATAAAAAGTTATTAACAAGTTTATAAAACAACTTTTTCTTGGTGAAAAAAAGTAGTAGAAGCAAGATTTTGATCTTGTTTTGAAGCTCTTTACAGCAGTATTTAATAACAATTACTATCGTAAACTCACATTGTGATATCGATTTTTAACGAGCTAATAAACAACCGAGGATTTTAGCGAGCTCAAGCCAGCGGTAAGGCGCCCGTCTTCGTGACTTGAGGGTTTCGGGCCGTCCATTCTTTGCCTCTACGTTTATTAGTTCGGCTTGATTAATTGTGTACGTCTCGTTGCTTAAGGTACTCTTCCTGCAAAAATTCATAACCACGCACTTTTTAAGATTTAATCTAACTGCCAAGTGTCGCACCATTCGTTTACAGCATATAGGTCTTTCTTCAACGCAATTCTATCAGCCTTTCTCCAGAGGAAAGAACACCGTGAAGTTAAGGACTAACTGAGTTTCACAGGACCTGTCATTTCGGACTCCATGCTGGTTTTGAGTTAACAAGTTCTGACTATCTAAATACCTCATAAGTGTCCCGAAGATTATATGTTCTAGCAATTTGAATTAGATGGACGTGAGGGAGATAGGTCTATAGTTACTTGGATCTTCCTTATCGCCACTGTTAAAGATAGGAGTAACGTTCGCGATTTTCCAATCGCAAGGGACACGATGTTCTGCTAGCGATTTTTCATATACTATTTTCAATTACGGTGCTATTTCTGACGCTAATTCTTGAGAAATTCGTGCGGGAATTTTATTGGGACCAGGTGATTTTTTGGGGTTAATGGATTTCAGGTGACTTTCTATGCCGCGACAAGAAATATTTATAGACTGTATTGGTTTTTTGTTTAAGCAAGGCAATGTAGCGACGTTATTATGAAGGCATGAAGTGTAGACACTTTGAAAAAAATGAGTTGAGGATATTTGCTCTTTCTAATGTATCGCTAACACTTTCTCCCTCACCGTTTCTCAGTGACGTTTCTGCAGATTTATTCCCTTGAACCTCCCTCACGTAAGACCAAAATGCCATAGGATTATCTTCCAAAAATTTACCTAATATTTTACTCTTGAATTCCATTAGTGCTTTTTCTAAGGCCGCTTTCGCTGTTAGTTTAGCTCTCTATTATTTAGGATAAATTTTCTTAAGTTCCACATCTGGTAGATCCTGTTGGGTGTTCTTCATTATCGCGTACAAGTTTCTTTGTCGCTTGAGAGACTTTCGGACGTCTGCATTATACCACCTAGGTTCCGTATTGACTTTTTTCAGTTAACTTGGTATTGCGTTATTAATGGCTAGTCGTGTGATGTTACGGAAAGTATTCCATGAATCTTTTGTAGTATGGTTTTGGCTTAGATTACTAAACTTATTATTAGAGGTCGATAGTTCCTGTTTTAAGCAATCGAAATCCGTCTTGTGGTATAAGTACACTTTTCTTTTTGTGGCTACCCTTATGTCAGTACGTGAACGAAATTAGTGACCATTAAGCAGCAAGCGCTAACACTTACTGCTTAATGGTATCTAATTCCGTTCACTGTTTTAACATCAAGGACGCTTTCAGGTATGTTTGTCTCCAAAAGATCTAAAACAGTCTATCCTCTCGTGGGTGCAGTTACTAATTGATGCAATGAGTTTGATGTAAAAGTATAGAGATGAGTGTCGCACAACTACTTATCTTTTCCACCATTTTTGAAACTATACGTCTTCCTCTCTATAGAAAGCTGAAAGCACCACCGATAATAATAATGCATTCGTTATTTTGATTGATGTAATGCTTCACCTGCCATTCTAACTAAAATTGGGTGGCCGGTAAAATGAGCTTATAAAAATTCTTTTCGATGAGCACTTGATGGTACACGACCGACTTTCTACATCATTTTCTGGAAATATTTCGGCTCTAAATACGATCTCATCTTTTACAGCTGTAAACACACCTCCTCCTGCTCTCGCTAATTGGTCTTTTCTATACATTGCATAAGATTTTTGAAATATCTCGCTATCAAAAATTTCACTCCACAACCAGATTTCAAATATACCATATCAAGGGATAAAGGTAGACACTGTCGATGGAATTAGTGTCCATAGGGTCGTTAGAGCTAAGTTTTCCTTACATGTCTATAAAAACTTTAACGAACAAGAAAATTTTACATTTTTCAAGGAGCTGATTTTGAAGGGTTCAAATTTTATCTAAAAAGTTCCTTTCCCGTCTTCCAAGGATCAATGATTAAGTTAGACGCGAAGAGTACTTAGAAAGCTTTTCTTTCGATGGTACATTCAGGAATTTAAAATTATATCCCAAGTTTAGTAAAAAAAGAGAGCAGTGCACGAAGATAGTACGACGCGTAAGTGAGAAAATCGTTGAGGCGACAGAGAGCATGTCACGCCAAAATGAAAAAATCCGTGCAGATTTATCCGCTGATGATTGCGAGTTAATTATTGAAACAATATAAGTTGTCTAAAACCACCACAAAGGAAGAGTTCAGGAATGCCTTCATAGATTTCAAGAGAAAAACACTTGTAAAACAGTACGGGATAACCCAAAAGCATTTTGGTTGTACGTAAGGGATGTTCAAGGCAGAAGATCTACAGTAAATCCACTGAGAAACGATAATGGCAAAGTACTAAGAAACAGCTCGGACTAGCCTACTTATTAAACTCCTACTTGCAAAGCGTGTTCACCAAGTCTTCGCAGAATACATTGGTGACGCTTAACGATCGTTACCTTCAAACGATGCCACCTATTGATATTTATGCTTGCGGAATAGAACATATTTTATAATTGTTCAGTCCAAATAAGTCACCCGGTCCTGAAGGAATTCCTTCTCGCGCGTATAAAGAGCTATCTTTAGATACAGCCCCCTACTTGAAGATGATATTTAGAAAATTAATCAAGGAACACGTAATACTCAAAGACTGGAAAATTGCCAATGTAACGCCCATATTTAATAGTGGTGATAAGGAACAACCATCGAATCTCAGACCAATATCGCAAACATCCATCTCATTTAAGGTCCTTGAACATGTAATTGTAAGCCCAGTCATGAAACGTCTAGACATCAGCCATTTCCTAGTCTAAGAATAAGGTGGATGCAGAGCTAAATGTAAGACCAAGTGGTACTGACTGTAAGATAGACCCATGTTGAATTTAAGGCAGCCCTGGTCTGACAGTGAGGTAGACCCATGTTGAATTTAAGGTAGTCCGAGCGAGATAGTTCCCCAGTCATAATAGAGACCATATTCGAACTATACGTTTTAATTTCACCAGATGTAGGACACATAAATTAAATATTGCATTGTTATTGGTGCAATAATATAGTTTTATATGACAGAAATTGTAAGTAATAAAATGAAAATATCTAAATAAGTCCTTAACTTTACTCATTTTTTTCGCGCGGTGCGTTTGAAACTCCTTCGAAACGGAAGGTTTTTTGCAATACCCAAGAACCTACTGCGGTGAAAATATGATTAATTTTCTAAAATAGTAGAAAAAACATACAATCTACGCGTTGTTAGTTTTTTACGACATCTAAGTATTATAAATACCTCATTTTGTAAATTATGTCTCTGTGGAGTGCATACACGTACCATTTCACATGTAAAAGGGCTGGTATTTTTTGGAAAATATCTCGGAAAGTAATGTGGTAACAGGTTGAATTTTTGATGTCATTATAAGAGTGAGATAATTTTTTTTTAATGAGACCAAATTCATTGATTTCTAAGTAAAATGATATTTCGCTCTGACTACCTTAAGACATCCCTGGTCTGACAGTAATCATTTTGCATAAACATCACACAACATTATCAACAATTTCACCGCCATCCTGTTCTCGCTCTTGCACACAATGGTTGTTACTAATATGTGTTCTTCTGCTGGTAAACTTCGCGAAGGTTTTCACATTCTCACATGATTAATTCATCGCCCGAGATGTATTCTATTTACGTACCATAAAATTTATAATCGGCAACGTGGAAGACCCCACTTAAAACCACACTCGATATCGTCAGCAGATGCACCAATACGTCAACTTGAACTTACTAGCCACTTTTAGTTATAACCAACACTTTCATTAAAAATAAGGGAGCTGATAAACTTTCTCGTAGCGTCACAAATTGGCGACGATGGCGAACGATGGTATGAGAACACAAACTTTGATGGCGAACCACGCTTATGCGAAACGGGAAACGACTCGAATCAGACAGGCAGAGTCATTTCCCCATTTTTACCGCTCAATGCCGACAGCTATTCTCACCAAAGTTGAAGGCCCTTATAACCAGGTCATGACACGATCCCATAATGCACTCTGATTTCTTCATTTTGGATCGGGCTCGATGTTCCGTAGATCTGTTACTCTTCATTGAGCAACCAAAAGTGTTCAGCCTTGATCCATGTTACAAATTCTCTTTTAAACATGAAATTGAATTTGATCTTTCAATTATAAAAGGACTAGGTAAGCTCTAAGAGGTATATTTTGCGTTCATCAAAGATAAAATATTTTTCACGACGAAACAATAACTATATCTCACCTCGTATTTTAGGATAACCTTCCTCAGCATATTTTGGCGCACAGAAATTATGTATACATGCTGATTAATCACTAATATGGTGCTTAATTATAATTAAGCGTCAATTATTGGCAAAATAAGAACTTAATGGATAAATTTTTATCAAATCTTACCACGCAAGAAGGGGACACCGTCTTTTAGTATTCAAGGTAATTTACGAATTTTGAGCTAGTTTTCTCCAGATATATGAAGCCAAAATGGATACATACAAATACTAATTGCTGCTGTGTACAAATGACACCATCGGATGGAATATATAGATACTTTTCCACCTAAAAATAGGCAACAACAAACTTGGAAGCCCACTGGAGCCATATTTTGAAATTGTGTATGTAATTTTTGCTGTGATCAGTATGCTCAGCATGGCGTAGTGGTTAGCGTCTGCTCTTGTCATCGGCATGGTCGTAGGGTCTGTTCCAATGTGCGACATATGTTTTTCGCTTCTTAAATTCTTCATCTTGACAGTTTATTTAAGTTTCTCTGATTTCTACATACGACTCCAGAAAATTAATATGTTAGATGCATAATTCAATTGAAAGAGTTTGAGCATGCTTAGATAGTCCATGCCACGGAGTAGGATATATCCTAGTAGGATATATCCTAGTAGGATATATTGCTATCCATAGGTGCATGCTTGAATTATTCCATCGAATGCAATAATTGCAACTTTACTGAAGTCAAACGGGAGGCCCCAGGCCGGCAGTTTAAACCATTTCTGAAGCACCTTAGTTTTGCCTATTATCGGCAAGCGATGTATTGCATTATCTCATTTATAAATGGAAGTAATTGTGGATCAAGTTGCCTATGCCCAAGTTTGACTTATGAAGTCGTAAGCATTGTTTACCATTTTCCTGAGGTCGAACGGGAGGTGTCTGACCAAAAGTCCAAACGAATTCTAAAGTTGCTTAGTAGTTTCTGTCTACTTGAAAAGTTTCTTAGGACAGCCTAGATTATTCAGGTAAATATACGTGGACCATTTTCCCTATGACCATGTTTGAATTATGGAGTCGGAACCATTGTTTACCACTTTCCTGGAGTCGAACGGGAGGTGTCAGACCAAAAATCTAATTTAATTCTAAAGCCGCTTAGTATTATCTGTTAGCTCAAACATTTTCATGGCATTATTTAAATTATTCTGGGGAATGTGTGTGGATCTTTGTCCCTATGACCACGTTTGAATTATGGTGTCGGAGCCATTGTTTACCACTTTTCTGGAGTCAAATGGGAGAATTTAGGCCAAAAATACAAACAATTTCTAAGGCATTTTAGCATCATTTATCAATTCAAAAAGTTTCATAACATAGGCTAAATTATTCTGGGAAATATTCGTGGATCTTTGTGCCTATGACCAGTGGTCAATTACGAAGTCGAAAGCAATGTTTAAGACTTTCCTGGAGTCGAACGGGAGGTCTCAGGCAGGGAATCTAAACAGACTCTAAAGCTTCTTAGCATTTTTTTATCTACTCAAAAAGTTTCGTAGCATAGGCTAAATTTTTCCAAGGAAATATTCGTGGATCTTTGTACCAATAACACCCATTCATCTGCATGCAAAATTTGAACCCGGCCAAAACTTCGATCCAAGATGGTAGATTACATTAGACATCTTCTTCTACGTAATGCCCTGCGAGCCACCACGATGGTGTGTGGCAGGGGGTGAATATCACCAAACATGCACTATTGACATGCAACTAGGATATTTAATGGAGACATGCTAGATAATAGGGTCACATGCAGCTAAATGGTTAGTATCTACATAATAAGAAAGGGATTATTGGTTGTTGTTGCATGCATCATGCACTACAGACTACTCTAAATATATTTCACCTACCTATCCCTTTGCTACGCTGCCTATTGTTCTCTCTTGACATTTTAAAACTATCGGTACGACAATGTATCTCTCTAATCTTGGTAATCTGATCAAACCTAGCATAATACGCAGGGTTCTTAATATATATCTAACATCATCTGTGAACAATTCGGTTTCGAATTTACTTAAAAGGTTTAACCTAAATTTTAACCTGCGTTCTGATAGTAATTCCCATCCTAGTTCTTCTATTCAACTCGTCACACTTACACAATTATCATAACGGCCTTTAACAAATCTAGCGGATCTCCTTTGCACACGCTCTAATTCTTTTATCGTACCTTCCTCGTACGGATCCCATATACTAGCGGCATATTCTAAATGAGGCCTGACAGGTATAAAATAGCTTATTTTTCGTACTCTATCATCGCATTTGCCTATAACTCTTTTTACGAATCCTAATCTACGGTTTGCTACACTAGTTATTTCCCTGATGTGTTTCCCCCATGACATGTCTTCAGTTATGGTGACGCCTAAGTATTTAATCAATTCTACGTTAGATATTTTCTGTTCTTTGATGCAATAATAATTCCAGGGAAAGCATTTCTTTTACCAAAAGTTCATTATCGCGCATTTCTTCAAATTTAATTCTAGCTGCCAAATATCACACCAATCATCAATCGCATCTAAATCCTTAGCTAAAGACTGACTGTCCTCTTCATTTCTAATTTCCTTATACACTACTGCATCGTCGGCAAAAAGACGGAGCTTACTATTTTTTACAACTGTATTCAAGTCATTTACGTAGAGAAGAAATAAAATTGGCCCTATCACGCTTCCCTGGGGAACACCCGATGAAACTTTTACTTCGCCTGAGCTGAGACCATCTAATACTACCCTTTGAACGTGTTCATGTAAGAAGTCTCCCATCCAGCCTACTATATTACTGTGTATCCCGTATGATGCTAACTTCGCGAGTAACTTACAGTGGGGAACCTTGTCAAACGCTCTTCTAAAGTCAAGAAACACTGCGTCTACCTTTACGTTACCTTCTCCGGAAACTAAAATATCATGAACAAAAAGACCTAATTGAGTTTCGCAACACCGTCCCTTTCTGAAACCACGCTGGTTTGTTATCAATAAATCCTGGCTGTCAAGGTGTCACATTATTGATGTAACTATTATATGCTCTATAATTTTACATGATAGTGATTTTAATGATATTGGTCTATAATTACATGGCTGTTCCCTATCTCTGCTTTTAAAAATTGGGGTCACGTTTGCTATCTTCCAGTCTTTGGGAACCGCGTGTTCTTCGAGGGATTTTTTAAATGTTACTTTAAGATACGGAGCCATTTCGAGAGCTAATTCTTTATACACACGAGCTGGAATTTCATCAGGACCTGAGGACTTGTTCGGGCTAATGTTATTTAGTAAGGATACGATTCCGCTACAAGATATATCGATCGGGGGCATTGGTTGCTGAAATCGGTCTGGTATGGTTTCGCGGAAACTATGCATAGGTTGATTAAAAACACTCTTAAAAAAGTCATTCAAACAATTTGCCTTACTTAAACTGGAAGTTACTATTTCGCCTCTATCGTTTTTCAAGGAATTAACCGTAGACTTTTTAGTTCCCTGTACTTCCCTAACATAGGACCAAAATGCTTTCGGATTTCCCTCTAGTTGTTCTCCGAGTACTTTTCTCTTGAATTCACTAAACGCTTTTTTAAGGGCTGTTTTTGCGACTGCTTTACACCTTTTATAATGTTCGATATTATTTTTTAGATCGCAACTAGCTACGTTTTTCTTCATTTTTCTTAGTTTCGCGTGTCTAACTCGTTGGCGTTTTAAACATTTTCTAACCTCCGCGTTGTACCACCTTGGTTCCCTATTCTCACTCTTATACTTATGAGGTATATATCTGTTGACAAGTGACCGCGTAATTTGGGGGAACTCTTTCCATGTATTGTCTGTATCACTATTTTTGCTGATGTTCAAGAATTTTTCAAAAGATATCTGTAAGTCACGCCTAAATCCGTTATAATCTGCTTTACTGAAAAGGTAAATCTTTCTTTTTCATTTAACATTTTTTCAGTATCGAGGGAAAATTTTACGTGTACTACCTTGTGGTCGCTTATTCCATCGACATTTTCAACTTTGATAACATTTTTTAGGGATGTTTGTGGCAAGTAAATCGAGAACATTCTCCCCTCTATTAGGAAAATTTACTATTTGATGTAGTGCGTATGCGATGAGCGTGTGCGTGTGACAAATTTACTATTTGATCTAGTGCGTATGAGATGTGCGTGTGCGTATGAGACAAGTGCGTGTCATGACCTGGGTATAAGGACCTTGCCAAAGTTCGCCGATTTTCAACATGGTGTCCTTGAAAATCAATGTAGGTGTATGATTCTCACGCGAGCAGCGCCGTAAATGTAGACTACCACCGTAATACCACACTGCGTTTAAATTCAGATCGCATTGAAAACCAGATTTACTTTTTACTGTGTGCGCTTGATAAACCGATGTACAAAGAAGTCATGACATACTCGGTCTATTTTCTTCTACGACTTTTCTTGACTATAAGAAAGCATTTGATAAAGTGTCCCACAGAAAATCATTAATCAAACTAAAATCCTACGGCTTAGACAATGATGTAATTTCCTGGATGAGAGAATTCCTAATTGACCGAAGGAAGAGAGTAGTATTAGATGGTGCCATCTCCAATGAGGTTAAAGTTACTTCGGGTATCCGACAGGGGAGTGTGATAGATCCACTTCTGTATTTTAACGACATTGGTGAAGTAGTAGACAGTAAACTTCGACTATTTGCAGACGATACCATAGTGTACAGGGAAAACCGTAACGATAATGATAAGGAAGCGTTAACGAAGGACCTCAAGGCAATTGTAGAGTGGTGCGATGCGTGGCAACTAGAATTAAATTTGAAAAAATGTGTTGGAGTGAACTTCTTGAAACGGAAAAACACCACTCAGTTCAGTTTTTACGTGCAAAACACCCAATTAGAGACTGTGGAATTTGTAAAATACCTCGGAGTTAAACTAACTAATGATCTCCCGTGGAGCGAACGTATTCGGGAAATGACTGGTCAGGCCAATCGTAAATTGGAATTTGTCTAAAGAGTACTTGGAAAGTGCGACGATAAAGTTCGAGAAATCAGCTACTTCTCCCTTGTTAGTCCCCACTTAGAACACGCTGCCAGTGTTTGGGATCCATTGAGATTTGAAACAGAGTTAGAACGCGTGCAGAGCAGATCAGTATGATACGCGAAAGGCCGTTATGATAGTCTTGTTAGTGTTGCTGACCTCTTACAGCAACTAGGATAGGAATCGCTTTCAGACCGTCTATTGAAAACTAGACTCACTCGTTTAAGTAAATTCAAAACAGATTAATTTTCAGAAGAAGTTTTCAATATCTTACGAACTCCAACGTAATACGGTAGATCAGATCATGAGAATAAAACAAGAGAAATAGATAGTATAATAGAAAGGTTTAAAATGCCATATTTCCCGCAGTCAATAAGAGACCATAATGGCTGCTTTGAGACTTTGAAGTAGGTTAGTTGACAGGTAGCGTAGCTGAATAATTCATATGCACCCAAATGCATATTTCTAAATTTGCCGAGTAGTACTATCACTATGTTTTGCATGTTCCCTGCATGACTCTTATGTCACGTTTCCATAGGTTCATTATAGATTATTTTAGTAGTTTATTCAGCATCTTTTAGCATACCGATAGAGTGGTGATTGTTGGTGACAGTAAGTTTCTTCACTGTAGCTCATGTTGGTGTTAATTTACACCCTGCCAAACACCCTTGTGATGGCTTGCAGGGTAATAAGTAGATGTAGAATGGAGTAAAATTCAACACCTTCTGCCATGCACCCTAGGAGTGGCTAGCAATATTAAATAATCATATTCAAACCTAGGTATTGCATTGGTGTTTTCCATAGATTTCGTAGTCTGTAATTACTCTTGTTTTTGCAATATTCCTACCTCTACAGCTATTCACGGCTTTAAGCAAAATTTTGCGATTGGAAAGAGGATACTTTGGGAAAAAGCAAGGCTGTATGGCTTGCTCTATGCGGAAAAACACGTATTATATTATTGAATGTCCCTCAATACCGATAACACACATGGAAGATATATATTAAATGTTCTACTTACGAAAATTGTTAATATTTTTGCACAGCTTTGATGAAAAAAAATGGAAGGTACTTATTTAGGTCTTAGCCGTTTGTTCTTGATTTACACGCAATAGACACGTGAAACGTCTCTTATCTATGGCTCAATTTCCAGAAAAAACCAAGAAGTTAACTATTAAATAATATATGAACGCACAATTGTTAGTATTTATTGCAAAACTCATATGGCAAACATGGAAGTTTTAGAAATCACAGCCACTTGTTCTTGACGTATGCGCAAAAATACGGACAACGTCTTACATATGTCGCTCTACGCGCAACTGACACGTTAAATGTCTTATATACGTCGCTGTATGCCATTTCCCGAAGAACTGTAGGAATACTCCTTAAGTTACGTGGTTACGTACGTTTATGTGGCTTGGTTTTTCAGAGCACGTATAATGGTTAATATTTATCGTACAACAGCAGTTTAAAAACCATTTTCGCCAGTGTGACTAGTGCAATACAAAAAAGAACATAATATTCGGATTCGTTGTTAACTTTCAAAAGTTATAAACTATGGTGCGGCTGGTTTGTAGGCGCTATTACCCTCCCGCGGTGAGGGATCGACGCCGAGGCTCGGATTTGGAGTTAGGGTCCAACTAAATGAGGGTTGGCCCTTCCACGGGGCCTCGAGAGCAGGTAAAATTTGGTGCGGCCCCAGCAAACGGATTTAAGCCGAAATTACATTAACCCCTCACCAGTTATTTTGATATGCGGTATAGGATCCTGAATGATTGAGATAACTTCTCATGGAAAACTGGCACAAGCGAAAGTATTTGTGGCTTATACAAATCTCCTTTTGTTACATATGTGGCCTTTCCTTCAGCATATGCTTCTGAAAAAAAGAAACCTACACCATTAGAATACCCTCAATCAACCATAACGAATTTCACCTAGTTTAGTTCAAAACGTAATAAGAGAACCCTCCCATCATACATGAAGAGCAGTCAACTATAATTGGATGCAGTTGCACATTCGTAACAGCGGCAGTCATAGAGCTGGATTAGAGTTAGTATGTTGATGATTTATAATGAGTTCATCATTTTCTTACAAACAGGAACCGTTTATTCATAAATGAGGAGATTGGCCGACCGATTGGAGGCTGAGAGTTGAGTAATTGGTTGTACTCCTATTACTTACGAGTAATTGGTTGTACAATTATAACTCATAAGTAATTATATTTCGCGCTGCGTAGCATTGCATTTTCTTAATTAATGAGTGTTTCGTTTTACGGATTACGTCTTACAGCATACGTCTAACGTCCATTGTGGAATGGGCTCAATGCGGTAGCAATTGAAGTTCCTCGGGTGTCTCTTATGCATTTTAATGGCCATTTTACGCATTTACTTTGCTTACTACAATTTACTTTACCACTCTCTTTTTAGCCGTTTACTTTATTTCACAATCTGATGTATGTATGGATGTGCATTGAAAATTGCGTTGTGTAAAGCGGTGAATTGCAAGAATGCATGCACAAACGCATGAACGAGAGATGGGAAAATAGCCCCTGCTCTAATTCCGTGCTTGCGTTCTCGCAATATCTGTACATGAAATTGTGTAATAAAGATCCTCATGTAAAACGGCATTATCAGTTTGGCTTGCAGACCAGGAATAGTAAGTGGCCTTTTAGTTAAATTAGGACTACTTAAGTGACTGTTACAAGTAGGAAGCAATTAACGGGTAGTAGAAAACTTCGATTAAATGGTAAAACAAAAACTGTTAACATTTGTTTCATAACGTTTTCAGATTCGCATTGATTTTGCTGAGATAAACTGTTTTTCACTCATATCGTTTGGAAAGTCTTTCGAGGCATAATCCAATTTAAATATTGTAATCTTGAAATTTCTGACTGGCAGTAATGAATGCTAAGGGTGCAGTGTAGATTCTACAGCTATATTTACTTTTTCACTTCTTCCAAGTCTTTCGTCCACCGTTGTTTTCTTTGTATTGGGATTTTTCACTTTTTTGTTCCAGGGAGGAGGCGAATGGTGTATATGGACTGTGGTTACGGTATTTGTATTCCTTGTCTATATGAGTTGGCAACGATATATTATATACCGGTATACACTCCGTATGCCCCGTGTATGCGTATACCAAATTTCCTTTGCTGTTGGGGTAATAAGGCCTGTAAGTAGCTCGTCTGTCTGTAAACCGTTTACAAAATATGCGCTGTATTTGACGCCAATTTTGACGCCGCTTTTGACATTGACGCTTTGACGCCGCGATTCTTTTTCTTGACGAGGTCTTTGTATTTCTTGAATACTTTGGACCGATAAACATTATTATCATGCATTTTTAACGATATATTTTCTGCACTTGGACTTCGCCTCTTTCAGACGTACTATTTGCAACGAGGTTGCTTGAGACATTTAAGCCTTTAATTAAGACATTTAAATAAATGAAAGACTTATGATCAGGATCTATTACGCTTCTGTTTATTTTGACCCCCTGCCTGTTACCAGGTAAATACCATCATGTTCAGTTCTTTGTCCTCTTTTATTCGGTTTTTGTGACGATTAACTTCCTTAAAATCTGTAGTGCATGCTGATGAAGTGTGCAATACCTTCAAGGCCTATCTTTAATTCTAAAGGGAAGAATGTGAGTCATCTAATGGCGTGTATTAAGAAGTTAATCTTATTTGAAATCAACGAAAATGGTGACTTGACATCTATGATTACAGATTTTGATGAGACTTGACAGGTTTTTTTTATCATTTGTTGACTCCAGTCGTTTTGAATTTTTTTGCTCCATCTCAGTTAGTTAAGGTCTCTCAGCCAGTTTACAGTTTTAGGAATTCTGAAGGTTACATCAACCTCACTGAGGAAGTTGTTTTTAGGAGATACTTGATATCTCCCTACTTTGGTAACACATCCCAATGGAACTTTTCTGATTAAACTAGAATGCATAAGGTATATTGACAGCAGGTACCTACCTTGGATCAAGAATAAACTCTTAACTGTCATTTAGAAATAATTTCAAATGGAAGACAGCTACATGATGAATGGAATGAGTTTGGGGAAAGGAATAATCAAAATTTAAAGATCTAAGGTCTCTCAGCCAGTTTACAGTTTTAGGAATTCTGAAGGTTACATCAACATCACTGAGGAAGTTGTTTTTAGGAGATACTTGATATCTCCCTACTTTGGTAACACATCCCAATGGAACTTTTTTGATTAAACTAGAATGCATAAGGTATATTGACAGCAGGTACCTACTTTGGATCAAGAATAAACTCTTAACTGTCATTTAGAAATAATTTCAAATGGAAGACAGCTACATGATGAATGGAATGAGTTTGGGGAAAGGAATAATCAAAATTTAAAGATCTAGCGCAAAAAGACTCGCTGAATCAATTTTCCAATTGCAGGTCATTATCTTTTATTTTAGTCAACTGTAAGGCATAATTAACCAATTACCACGGATATTTAGGGTTTCCTATGGTATCATTCTGTAGGATTCCTCCCCAATGCTATTTGAAGTCCTAAGAATATTATCCCCACTCAAGAGTTGAGAAAGTACGACGCTCCGCCATGACACTTCGCTCCAAACGCTCCAAAATCGGTCCACTGGCGGAAACTTACGAACGACTTGGAGCGACAGTGGACCGCTTTTTGGAAGAGTTTGGAGCGTAGCGATTGTAGCGTTCCGTAGCGAGTTTTGGACCGCAGCCTATGGAGTCTGCCGCGGGTGGCACTGCGGGTTTGGGGCGCCACACTCAAGGCCCGCCCCGTAAAGCACACACTGTAGCTCTAGATACGCAACTGCCACTTCCACCCTATGTTGGTAACCTAGTCCGCGCACGACACGCAGGCATGCGCGTGAAAGAACTTGCCCACTGTTTTTGAGGATACGTCACTTCTCTATCAGCCTGCCTACGAGGTTGTTCGAGCATAAGTGTAGAGTTATAATGTTCAGTAACGCTAAAAAACCGTCTGGGTCCTTCAATCGCAAATGGAAATTGCAACATTCATTAGAGAATAAAAACAATCCAAAGGATTGGAGAGTTTTCTTTTGGCGTCGACGTCCAGGACTGAACTGGAGAATAAAGCTTCTACCAAATCCATTGATGACGAGACGTCAATTCCAGAGACTGTGACTGCACCGCCGCCAACTGTTACAACTGTCAATCTTGGCGTATATTGTCCTTGCGATTAAGTTTGCATGAAACTATTGACAAAGGAAATTTAAAAAATTATAGAGGCTGAAACTGAACATGGGAAGCAAGTTCTGTAACATTTTAAAACAGAAACTACAATTGCACTATTCCATAAGGTGGGGAATGGGAAAGGAAAACAATGCGTACGACGCGTATCAACTCACTGAGCTCACTCAATAGTACAACTGTTGTTTCTGTTTTAATATGACGAACGTCCACGATATCTCGCCTGAATCTGTCGTAAAAAAAGTTCTGAAACGCTTACTTTCCATGGTCCAATTTTTGGGGACGCAAGGACTGGCCTTCCAAGTAACTAAAGAGACTCTTTTCCAGCGAAACAATGGAAATTTTTTGAAACTTGTGAAACAGCCAAATTTGATGTAGTCATGGCTGAGCATGTGAGAAGTTACTCATGATGAGACACGTACTCACTATTTGAGCAAAAATATTCAAAACGAGTTGATTAGTCTTTTGTCGACGAAGATTCAAGACCTTATTTTAAATGAAATTCATCAGTCTACGTATTATTCCATAATACTGAACTATACACCCGATATTAGTCACATTGAGCAAATGAAATTAGTGGTGAGATTTGTAACATTTATCGAGAACGAGGAAGTGTTAATTAAAGAACACTTTTTAAGTTTCGTTCCTATAATAGATTCTACTGGTGAAGGCCTTACAGAAGTTTTACTCAATGAGTTATCCCAACGAAAAATTTCTTTAAAGAACATGAGAGGACAAGGATATGATAATGGTTCCAACTTGAAAGGAAAACATGGTGTAGTTCAGAAAAGAATACTGGACTTGTCTTGCCGTGCCTTTTTTGTGCTATATGGAAATCATTCGCTAAATTTAGTAGTTAACGATGCCGTTCAGTCTTGTCCTCGTGCAGTCGAATGTTTCAGTATTAATCAAGAAATATGTAACATCTTTGCAAGTTCTACTCATCGGTGGAGTATTTTGGTGAGGTTCACACCAACACTTACGGTGAAACCTCTCAGCAATACTCTATGGGAGAGTAGGATCGAGGCCTTATTGCCTTTACGGTACAATATTGGGAAAATATACGATGCCATTTATGAAGTCTCTCAAGTTAAAAAACTAGATGCATTTGGCGGGAACACTGCTTTGGGAATCGCAAAAAACTGCTAAGTTTCAAGTTCTTGCGCGTGTACAATTAGGTAACTTGGCATGAGATTCTATTCAAAATAAACATGGTGAGTAAGGCCTTGCAAAAAGTCACTTCCGACCAAAAATCCTCAATGGATCTAATTAAAAATTGGCAATTTTTTTGGAAAGTATGAGATCTGAGGAAGGTTTCATTAATGTGATCGCTGATGCAAAAGAACTTGCAGGAGAAATCGGTGTTGCCGCAGAGTTCAAAAAAGAAATCCAAGTGTGTCAATGGAAAATAAAAAGGCAATTTTCCTACAAAAGTAAAGATGAACCGGTATAAAATGCGAGAATATCATTTAAAGTGAGTTTCTTCCACTCTGCGCTCAATGCTGCAATATCCTCCCTCAAGGAAAGATTTGCGTTAATGGAGAATCACAGTAAAATTTCAGATTCCTATCACAGTAAAATTTTAGATATGACATCAGAAATCTGCTGACGTGTGACAAGGAGTTGAAGGATGCCTGCATGCATCTTCACAATGTTTTAAGAGAATGTCGAAGAATGCGACATAAATGGAGTTGAACTGTGTGACGAACTGTAAATTTTTGCTCCAATGCTACCCTCTGGTAGCTCTCCTACCCAAGCCTTATCATTTATTACTAAAATTGGTATATGGACACATTTCCTAATATTTTTGTAGCATTAAGAAAACTCCTAACGCTCCCTGTTTCGGTGGCTAGTGGTAAAAGAAGTTTTTCAAAGTTAAAACTGAATAAAACTTATATGAGGTCAAGTTTGTCCCAAGGGCGTTTGAGTGGGTTGGCAACAATGGCCATTGAGAATGATTTAATAGATGAATTGGACAGAGATTAAATTATCAAAGAATTTGCGAGTATGAAGGCCAGAAAAATCTCGTTTAAAAATTAATTTGCTTACCTTTGTACTAAATGGACCTGTGAATAAGTTCTTTTGAACTAAGTTGAGATTTTCAGTGACTTTTGACCATCTTTTTTTTACGTAATCGTGTAATTTAGAATCGATTCATTTATTCGTGAAGTCCTCTCTGGCTCGCCACCGGGTAAGTAATTTAAATGCATCCGAAGTTTCGGTAAGTGGCTCGTTACCCATCATCATGGCTAATAAATGGTGCATTTATTTTCCCAAGTTCTTACATTTAGCATGGATAGAAAAGTTTACTAACCTCTTCAATGTAAGGAACATTATCAGCTAATTTGAACTGATTTGAGTCCAAAAAATATTTTTTCAATTACAAGCTAGTTAATTACTGCTGCTGTGAATAATGAATCTCATAACCCCTTATTAAAATCGGGGAGAAAAAACTAGTAGTTCCTTGAAAATAAGATAATAGCTTCGAACGTCCTTAAAATAATAATATTCTTACCAGATGTGCAATGAGCTATATGCTCATAGCAAAGACCGTTGAAAAAGGTCTCAATGAAGTAAATATCACTCAAGTTCTTTTAAAAAGTAGCGAGTATAAAGACTTGAGTACGTTTTTCAGTTTTCGTCGAGTCGGCCGTCGGCTCTACCTAATCAGATGATGTAACTGAAAAGGGCAAAACACTTCTGGCGAGGTGCGAGAGCGGCGGGGCATCAATCCTTGCTGTTGAGGGTATGGAACAGACTTGTAGCAGTACAGTAGTTGGACTTAACTCGCCAATGGCCTCTCGTGTGTTTTGTTCGCACGGTGGACGAGACGGCTCTAAAAAAACATTGTATGTTTCGACACGCCGCACCAGCGATTTCTGCTGATTTCAAGAAAACTCACGGGCGTAATAGCCCTGATTTTATTAGAAGAGATATAAGAAATTCTTAAATTTCTATTCGTGAAGCCTTTATTTTCAATTTTTTTCCCCGGAGAAAAACTCCATACCCTCTCTCCCCCGTCACCTCCTCCCCCCCTCTTCGGTAGGTATTTCTGGGGGGGGCGCCGAAATTACAGTTCGCTTACACTTGACAAAAGGCTCGGACCGGCCCTGCATATCGTTGAACAAAAAAATAACATTCTGGTCATCGAACACAAAAATCATTGACAATATAGTATATTTATGTCTATTTACCTTACCGCACCGAGCTTATCAAATCAAAATTCAGCTCACAATGCAGAAAACATTGATTTGGGGAGGAGTTTAAATCAAAGTCTCAGGGAAAATGTCATTGCAAGTATGCACCGACCTCATCGATGCAAAAGTCAGCTCACAATGGACCAAAACACTGATTTTAAAGTCTCCCTCTGAGATGTGCACAGAGCACACAAAAGAATGGGGACTCTTATCAAGCTCCCATCGCCGTCCCAGACGGAGTCCAGCAATGTTCTCACACCACCAATGCAGCACAATACTTTTTACTCGGCATTTTGATGTCTCCTCCTAACGTGAATGGGATGCTCTACACGCAAGTCACTTGCACACGATTGTTTAACCGTGCGATCCTAAATTTGGCATAATCAGGAATTTGGCGGAATTCAAGATGGGTGCCACTATTCGTTGAGCACATTTGTTTACAGTATTCATTAGTATATATAATAAATTTCAACGTTCTTAAATATCAATTAGAAGGTGTAGAATACACGCAGTTGGAAATAACTGTAGCATAACATTGAAACATCAGAATATTGGCTTTAATAACAGTATTTTGATCAGTTAAGTCAATTTTGAATTCGCGGGCAATTCAAGGGCGCCAACACCAGCGCTACACGCTACTGGAGTCGCCTACTAATAAGAAGTTTCATTTGTTTTCCCTCGAGAAACTCGAACGCGATTTGGCCTTAATGTCGTCCCTTTGAAAGTACCTTCGGTGACTTGACCCTGAGCTTGACCGGTGCCATACAATTTTGTTTTTAGCGGAATATTTTCGCAAGATCAAATATATCTTAGTTATAAGTGTTGCATTTAATATTTTAAAACGTTGGTGATATAGAATTAAAAATGGCTAGAGGACAGTTTCCAATGTTGCAGTCTTTGAAAAAGACCATGCAGCGATTGTCTACGATGTTAAGGGGACTCTCTACCGCGACCGAAAAGCTCGTTTCAGTCACTTCCCTGTGACACAATTGCGATTATACCGTGATAGCTAGAGACTTGCAATATTTTTTCCTTACAGACGAAGAGCTATTTAATGCCTTAGGTGGAACTGTGTTCTCATGAAGCGGTCATCCTTTTTATAAAAAAAATCGAAACTTCCCATTTTTTGGCAATGTTTCGGCGTACGTTGCGAAGGGTATACCTTCAAAGCGAATTTTTAATTCACTTGGGGCAAAGAATGGTCCTTCATTAATAACATATGTAAAACCTCTTGATGCTGTTATAGTATTAAGGCTACGACAATTTTAATCGCTGAAGCCTGCCCTGCTTTCTGTATGCGTGATCCGTGAATGGCCGGTGAGCGAAGATATGGCTGCTGTCGTCCTTCGTCCTTCTACCCCCACTCCTGCCTCCAGACCTCTCCAACCCTCTTGTTTAACACCACGGAGAGAGCTCGGAGCACTTGGTCGCCCTATTTGACTTAAATCTGCTGAACCATTAAATTCTGACAGTCGTGCTTATTTCGAAAGGTACAGTGCGATTAAAACTTCGTGGCCCATGCGCGGAAGTCGGTTCTCGGCCTGGGCGAGTCTCTTTACAGGAAGCAGCGTTAGCCGGGGGAGCAGGTGGAATTGCCATTCTCTCTTAAGACTTAGACCTCGTGCACTCTCTTCCACCCGTACCGCTTTTGCTGCTTTTGACAAGGTCTTCGAAAGTGAGGGGCGGATTATGCTTCCAATTGTAGTGGAAATTCGCACCCCTGTGGTTGGCAATTCCACTTGCCTCTCTCCGACACACTTTGTCTCCCCTCCATGGTTTCCCCCGCCAGCGGCATTTTCCCCTCCACTGGATGTCATTCAGGGTGAGAAATAAATACCTACTGTTCTGTATGTGCCTTGCACCGAAGTAGAGGGGCTAGTGATGGCTTGAGGGAGCAGGAGGCCGATGTAATAACCAAGGGATTTGTGAGGAGCGTGGAAATGCATAAACTGAAATATAACAAATTGATTGGTAAATACTACCAGAACCTACATATATATTCGGAATCAATTATCTCATACCTAAAATAATCACTGTAGATGATGCTTGAAACATTAAATATTTCTCTTTCATAGATAACTCTAATTTCATAGATGTCTCTACAGGTGACGGCGATAGCAGTGTAATGGAAAGACTTTCCAGAGAAATGCCGTTCGACACTGAGTACCCAGTCCAAAAAGTTGAGTGCGCAAATCACCAATTGCGGAATTATTTCAATCGCCTGAAAGAGACGGTGAGGAGGTCGAGGAATATCCGCGGGCGTTTGCCGATATCCCTCAGGAAAGCTGTAGGAGATAACTTGCTTCGACTTCGCACAGCTGTAAAGTCGGCTATTAAACACCGCTCTGAAGGCAATGCGATTTCTACTTTTGTTAGGGAGCCAAACATTACGAAGTGAATTTGGTGCCTCAATAACAGAGCTGCGGCCTTTGGGATGAGATTATGTCTGCCAATTTCCTCCTGGCCAGGCATTCATCTAGTTTGATTAATAATATAAACAACAATGTGGGTGAATTATATAATTCGTACGTCGCAAAGTATATGGAGGGAAAAGAGTGAACTTTGCTCTTCGAGGCTCATGAGGTTATGGAATAAGATGCAAATTGGCCGCTGCATCTTTCAATTTTGGGCCTTATTTTCACTCATTGATCCACAAAAAAATAAAAGGAAAAATCCCAGGGTTTTATACAAAGAAGTATAAATCTGAATGTCAACAGAGGAAGATAACCAGACGCAAGCGCCGCTTGGTTTTCAAAAGAATTCCCCAGCAGTCATGCATGTGGGCCGGATGAGCATTATGGACGAAATACTCTGGAAAGCACAGAGAGCACCAGGGTAGCTGACTGTGATGCAAAGGAAGCGTTCATCCAAACCCTAATGCTTAAGGAGGCTGAAAAATGAAATCTCGAAGCGTCTACTAGGGGGCAACGCCTTAGTCCTACATGAGCGGCAGAGAGAAGAAAAAGACTGACCGCGTCTTTATTTGAGTGGGTGTGTAAACTACGTGCGACAACTTATCGCGAGAAAGTTGTACAAGATATTTTATATCCCTCATTTCGTGGAAAATAGGCCACGAAATTACCTCCGAAACTCTGGCCGTGGAGACATTTCAGAAAGTAAGTGGAATGGAAGTGTTACCGGCAGGACTTTTTGTTGAGGGATTCCTCGCAGCGTCGCCTGACGGAGTGATTGCCGACGGGGAGGGGGTTCTGGAAATTAAATGCCCGTTGGGACATAACCCTCCAAGAGGGTATAAGGAACGGGAAGATAAAGTAAGCAGATATTCGGGAAGGTGAACTGCGATTAAAAAAGAGCAGTGATTATTTTTATCAAATTCAGAGACAAATGCATATAACCAAAAAGAAATATTATATGTTTGTGATATGGAGTTCCAATGGCATAGTTTATAAAAAATAGACAGGGGCGATGAATTTGGGAAGGTAAAATGAAGGAGCGGTTAAACCACATTTTAAATGGAGCATTTACTCCCAGGAATACTGCAATATAAGTAAATGTTTACTGAGTAATAGAAAGCAAGCTATTTTTCATTCAGCGCAAGATAACCCAGTTACCTTTTTTTTCAAATACTACGATGGAAAAAATGACAAAAGCTCCCGAGTTGCCGAGCAAACCCAGCGACCATATGTTATGTTGAGTCTCATAAGATTGGGGCAATTGATATCCACGTCCTTTGATCTTGCGATTCATTGGTAATTTATAAGGACACGTAAAATTTTCTATGGCTGCAAACCCCTTACCACCGTGTTAGATTATTTACCGGTTTCTCACGAACAATGTAACGTATTTTTATGGGAGCCCGTGCAATATCACCTCATAATTTCCCATGTTGTATGTTCATCATTTAGGCTACTTGTCAATTGTGTCGAAACCTCTTGTTGTGGATGCCTATTTATTTTCATTTTCCTTGTGTTCTTGGATGCCTATATACTTTAATTTTCTTTACTTTTGCGGTACATTCCGGTAAAAACTTTTTCAAGCAGTGATTATCCTTACCTGGCTCAAGTCGCAACCAGCTGATTCAGCACTCGCAATGAGTAACCTCATATGTTACGTCCCATCTGTTTCCTACCCTATAAGTGTAGCATCCAGAATATCAGAGGCGTTTCCACGCGAGGGTTTCTGCATAAGTACTACTTTTATGAGATTTTCCACCATGACACGGCGTACCAATTGAATATGAAAGCTATCAATGGTATATAGAAATGGAGGCAACAATTTTTCCGTCGTTTCTTGTCGTGAGCAACCACTCTCTAAATGTATTCTTCTCTGACGAGCGTTTTATCTCCCTTCATGCGCTCAAAAATGCAATGTGCACGCCTACCTTTTTACCGTTTCATTTGTTCCATTGAGAATTTATTTATTGTTCTCGGATGCTAATAAATCTAATGGGTTTTCCTATAAAATCTGTTATTGCAGTAGGTTCCGGTTTCACGTGTAGATGAAATCTTCCTGTCAAAAATTCTTGAGTGTCGTTAGAGTAGCCGTAGGGAAAGGTGGATCGTAGAACGAAAGAAAGTAATGATATATCAAATGGCAGTTCACCTTCTGCATCACCATCATCTTCTGCAGCAGCCCAGTGAGAGCTGCAGTCAACCGATGCTAGGATTAAACGATCTATGATGATGAGGGGTGGATAGAAATGGTTGTACCATTGTTATAATCGCATAATCGTTTCTGTAATTGTAATCGTGTGGTTACCGACTCGGCATCGATCGTGACTCTACTCAAATACACTTAATAATCACCCCTTCTGCGGCATCACGCATCATTTTCCGGATCTTCATGAAGAGATTCAACAAAATTTCCAAAGTATATAACCTTATTAGACGTATTTAGGCAACAAGTATAAGAAACGAATTCGTAATAAGTCATCATTGGAAGCACTTCAGGTAAAACTTTCGTTGACTTGTGTAAGTTCTCGAATAATTGTCAGCACTATCCAGTTTCTTTGGTGAATGAGGTTTCTCGGGAATCGAGATCGCGAGGGACTGGCTATGAGAGAAAATACTCTTTCGCCTTCGGTCATTGAAGGCTTAAACAACACGCCAACTCAAAGCTTTGTCTGTAATCTGAGACGACCGTGTTATCAGAACCGACCATAAGCAACAAGGTAGACCCGTTCATTCCCACCCCTGGATTATCGTTTTATAGCTCCTTATTATGCCTTTATAGCTCCGCGTCACGTTTTCGTCACGGCCTGCGACAGCGCAGATCCCACTTGGGGCCCTTTAGGGCCCCCGTGCACTGGCAACTTTTTCAAAGCAACTATTTAGTTACTTTGAAGAAGTTCCAATGAAACACACGGTATTGACTGTGGCCCCGCGCACGGGCGACATTTTAGTTGCCGCAACTAAATAATTGCGTCCGAACCTATTCCGAGGGTGAGTCAACTTTTGCCGGCAGGAATAGACCACGTAGGTTTTTGCCCAACCCCGCGCACTGTCAACTATTCAGTTGCTTGACGGCCCTTGTTCGGAGTGCATCTTGGGGAGGTTTTGTGCTGTTTGCGTTTTGGAAAGGTCACATAGTTTTTAAAGTAATGGCGGTAGACGTTGAAAAGTTAATCTTGCTTATTGAGAAGCGGCCAGCGCTATACAACACGCGTCTCAAGAAATACTGAGATAAAAATTAAAAAAAACATTGTGGTTGAAGGTGTGTGAGGAGTTTATAGAAAACTGGATGGATCTAGGGGATAAAGAAAAGAATGAAAAAGGTAAGTGGCTATTTCTGTTTTTAAAATATTGTAAAATGCATTCATAGTTGTCGTTTTGCATTCACTGATTAGTGCTAATAATTAAATAGGCAATAGGTGAGGGAGGTTATAATAAACTAAATAGTCCTGATAGATTCAGAATTATTTAATGATGTCTTAGAACATTCACAATACATTTAATTATTAAGAATACATTTAAATTTTATGATATTGCCATGGAACACAACCCTGGGGTGAAGTGAAGTAATGTGCAAAATAATCCCTGCTCGCAGTACCTTGCTTGTTACCCCTTGTCCCAATATTTTCAATCTGCTCCAATGGACATTCATACAATATATCCTCGAAACGAATGCCATCATGTCTTCTAACGCAGTTATGAAGGATGCAACACGCTTTTACAATACTGTCAGAAAATTCGACATTTGTATCAAGTGGCCCATGGAATATGCGCCATTTGTTTGCTAAAATACCAAATGAGCATTCTACCACTCTCCGTCCTCTTGATAGTCTGTAGTTGAAGATTCGTTGTTTTACTGACAGATTGTTGTTAGGATAAGGTCTCAATACATGCTCCGAGAGGGCAAAGGCCTCATCCCCTATAAGTACAAATGGCATTGCTTCTCCATTTTCATCATTGGGAAGATGTTTAGATCCAGGAACATTTAATTCATTTCTTTCTAGTACTTTTGAAAAAGCAGATTTTTTGAAAATATTAGAATCGCTTGAAGAGCCAAAAGCCCCTACTTCTACATAAATGAAATTATAATTGGAATCTGCTATTGCTAAAAGTACTATGGAAAAAAAAGTTTTGTAATTAAAAAACTCCGAGCCACTTTGAATGGGGTTTTTTTATTCTAATGTGCTTCCCATCGACTGCTCCGATACAATTTGGAAAGTTTGTATTTTCTTAAAATTCCTTAGAAGTCTTCTGTCAAGACTCTTGATTCATTTCTGGCATATAATCCCGCAGCAAGCATTCCCAAATTGCATCACATGTATCCCTTACAATCTCCCTGATTGTCGTTTGTCCTAGTAAATGTTCGTAATGTAGGGATACAAAGCTATTACCAGTTGCTAAATACCTGGAAATAAAGTACAAATAAGTTAGCAAATATTTATATTATACAGCAAATATTTACTAAATACTTGGAAATATAGTAAAAATTGTAGATCTCTTATTTACAGGTCAGGAGTTGCAAAAAAAATGGAAGAACTTAAGACCCTGTTTCAAAAGGGAATATGATGCTCAAAAAAATTGGCCGTCGGGATCAGATGCAAAGAAGAGGCGTAAATATCTGTATTTTGACTAGTTGTTATTTCTTAGAGACTTGGTTGAATGCAGAAAGACATCTTGCAGTCTCGAACAGAATAAAATTGATTTCATCGAAAGCGAAAGTGAAGATATTGACGCAGAGCCTTCACCTAAAACCGACTGCACCCCCAGACCTAGTTCCAAGTCAATTAGTCGAAAAAATTCTACAAGCAGAAGTTACGAAGAGTCTTTGCTACAAATTCTTAAAGAGAAGAAGAACGAAGAAAAAGAAATAGACGAAGTCAAATATTTTCTGTTGTCACTGCTTCCAGCTTTTAAAAAATTCAACGACGGCCAAAAATTTTATGCACGGACGGAAATTATGAACGTTATGAGGAGAGTCCAACAGTCAGGGAGCCAAAATAAAATGCAGACCCCGAATGTATTCGAACAGGCCACTTCAATCCAGCCAGCTCAATATTTTTCATCATTTGCACCAAGAGGACAATTTCAAGAGCTTCTGTCACCAACTGCAATCAGTACTCAAGATGCATGGGAAAATACGTCTGACGTGTCCTCAATTTTGAACTTAAATTAATTAGTTTACTTCAATAACTACTAATATTAAGCAATAAAAACGTTGTGTTTCCATTTATTTATCAATAAATAATTTAAACTATTAGTGGTATTAATATTTTCCTTACCTTAGAGTCACTGCCAATCTTTCTTCAGGTGGTACAGCCTGTCGTAATGATGTGTTTTGGTAAGTTATTCGAGGTTTAAGGGTAACCAGCAGTTGATCAAAAGTTTCTATGCTCATTCTTAAATAATTAAAGAACTTATTTGGATGTTCTTTCAATCTTTCAAACAGCTTATAAAATTGCCCATCAAGAAGTCTGGAACTAATTATTGGATGTACCCAAAACTTTTTGTTCCTTTGCTTATTTTTTCGCTGTCTCAGAATGAGCGCAACAACACAAGTAGCTTCCACGAGATCCATTGTAAGCTGAGCTGAGAGGCAACTATTTAATCGCCAGTGCACGGTGGCGGGCAACTCACGGGTGAGTAAACTGTTTAGTTGCCGGTGATTAAAGTTGCCGGTGCGCGGGGGCCCTTATAGCGTGATTCCATGCACTTCCTCATACCACGCTACATCCTCTGACTTGTTGGTTGATTGCTACGGTTGCGCTTCAGATTTGCCTCTCAGGATTTCTTTCTTTCGCCCTCTGTTAGTTGGGAGTATTATTAGTTTGCTTTTAGTGTTGTTTTCGTTATGAAAAGTTAGGCGTTATTAGATATTATTTAGGGAGAGTACGGTTAGGATATATTTTGTGGTCATAGCTAAGTGTATTTTGTTTTCTAGGGGTTTAAGGTTGGCTATTAATTTTAACCTTTCATATTCAGATAAATATTAGATTTCTGATGAGCAACCACTTCGATGAGCATGTGGCCACTACCGTTGCCTCCGTTTCACCCGAGGCAATTATGCATTATATTTAGAAAAAACCTCAACATACAAAGATTCTGAAGCTCACAGTAATTTAGACCAACGTAAATAATCACATTCCGAGCACTTAAGCCAACTAATACGGCCCATTTCATACGTCAAACCTTTCTATCCATCCTGTTGCCGCTTCAAAATGCCCGGTCTGCAGTCGCGTCCTCGCAGTGAAATCCAATAAGTTTTCGGAATTTTCTGCGACGACGCCAGGGAGCTGGCGGCATGACGTCATCAATTCCAAACACGAGATTTAATTGGCCGTGACGCGAACGTACGCGATCCTTGGCGACGACCGTTAAAATTCAAGAGGCTCGGATGTAAACGTTTGCTCTTTGATAATAGCTGTTTAGGAATCATGGCAGGTATCCTCATATTACGTGAAATCGCATTAAATGTGGAAATAGTAAACTTTGTAAATTGTGAGTACAAGTAATTTATCTATAATGAAATATTTTCTGGTTTGTTTTCCTATAGCGAATAAAAATACAGTGGGCTCTATGTTTCATCTTTTGAGACAGAAATTGACTGGAAAGCTTACATGCAGGAGGTGGAAGGTGTGGTAAATGGTACGTATGATTATTATCAACTGAAAGATGATACTGGGCCTCTAGTCCATCTTGCTGGATTTGTCGTTATTTTTACCGCACTTTACTACTTGACTGATCATGGGAAAAACATAGCAATGGCTCAGTATATATTTGCTGGATTCTACTTAATTGTGCTACTGTTGGTGTTTAGGATGTACATGAAAACGAAAAAGGTATATTCAGTGCTGATATTATCCATTAAAATTACTCATTATATAGGGTAGACCGGGGACAATTGAAACATTTTCGGATCTAGATTGTTTTCTTAATGCCAGTTGTTGTCTTTTCGTATATAAAGCGATTTAATAATAGTCTACCTATTTAAGCTTCTATTTCCATTTTTTTCTTTGGCTAGTGACTGTCTAATTAAGAGCTGTAGGATCAAAACTATTTGCCGGCAATGTGTTTCAACTGTCCCCGCAGCGGGGACAGTTGAAACATGATCAAGGGACAATTGAAACAACATTTGGTTTTAATCTTTTTATCAGTTTTTATTTCAAAATTATTCAAAAATGTTACCGAAATGATTACAAAACGTATTAAAAAATTAATTGAACAAGTTATTATCAAAAAATTAAAATTGTGTCATATATAACTGTAGTCTTGTTCGGTGCATTCTTCGTGCGACCATTGACGACATTCAGTGCACTGCACCCAACCTTCTCCAGGTCGACTCGCACTTAATGGTTCTAAACACACTAAACAATAGCAATCTGCAACCTCGTTAGAACCATTTTCATTATATTTGTGTGCTTTTTTCTTAGATTTGTAATTATTTTGACATTTAGGTTTCCATTCCTTCAGGTATCTTTTAACCATTTTTTTCTCCTTCAGCTCATGTTCCTCTTGAATTGCGTTTTTTCGGGGGTATCAGTATATATGGCTGATTTTCTTCGTTTTCTTCAATTAGTTGTTTTTCTTGGCAGTGCTTCAGGATATGGTCTGATGTATTCTGGCAAAAATGATGTCATTTCTTCAATGTCAGATGATTTGCTTGTTCCTATGTCAGTGCTGCACTTTGCTGGTTGATTCAGAATGTTGTGGGTTTCAGATATAGTTTTTGTGCTTGGGTTGCTGTTTGAATTTGTAATAATGTTGTCGGAAATAGGATCTGGAGTGCTGACGTTACAAGGAGCAGGTTGATTGGTAACATAAGATGGAGCAAAATCAAATTCTGTGAATATATTACGGTTAAATGGGTAAACCCCAGTGCACTTAAATCCAGATATGATATTTTATTGAGTGAGAATTTGCCATGAATCATATCCTAAGGGGAGGTGCCTCCTGCTCCTTTTTTTCCCGAACATGTTACCCACAATGGGAATGATTGTTAAAACCTTGGTGGAACTTTCCATTTTCTGGTACCATTCCTAATTACAAAGGATTGATTCCCGAGACATTTCTGTAAATTGTGGGAGGCCCATGTGAAAGTTTCCCTTAGTTGTTGCATAGTTGGATGAAGTCATCAATGGGCAAATTTGTGAACAAAGACAAAAATAGGGCTTGTCAGTATGTCTCCTTTTTCTATTGTGTTGTGGCGGATGTGGACAGTGTCCATAGGACTTTAAACAGGGGATCAGTTTTCTTGGTGAGAGATCTTCTGCTAGCTTTTAGGTTGACATGACTATATTGCTCACTTTGGATCCTTGAAGGACCTGAAAGTAGTGTTGGACAGCCCTCGGAGTTGCAGTGGCTTTGTTGCTAGAAGCAATATCTATTGTTTCTTTGCTGGCATAGATGATTGCTTTTCTCTTTGGTGAGTCATTCTAGGAGGTGGGGCCACTATTCAATTTGGTGTTGATTCCCTTTTCCTGGGCAGTTCCTCAGAGTTTCTGTGGTGGTATTTCCCTTGGGTGGCTTGCAAATGTGCCTTTAACGCTTGAGTAGAATCACCTATTTCACATATGAAATTCAGGTCACTGGGGGTTGGACTCCCCGGATTATTTATTTTTTATTTAATAGAAGCTACTCTAATTTTTTGCTGTATTTTTTTGGAATAACTAGTTTTATCTATTATTATTATTAATTACTCAATTTTTAAAATGTTTTTCTACCCTTTTCTCTAATGTATGATCCTCTTGTTATGGTCACTGTCTTGCAGGTTATCTATATTATTTATATTGGATATATGGCCAATAATTTCCTTTTTCTCCATCTGTAACGTCTAGAAGTTGCAATATTTCTTTTTTCCCTTTTGTCTGCCAAGTTGCAAACTAAAATTCCCTGGTTTTTTTACCCAGCAATGGAATTATAAAGCCCATTTTACACTATCAAATTGACATCAAACTCCGTTCAAGACTCCTTGATTAAGCTGTCTCAAATGGACATGACATTAGTTGAAACATCATATCAGTGGACATCTTGTCTTGAATGCTCTCGAAAGACTTTGGCTGCGGTCCAAAACTCACTATGGAATGCTACGCTCCAAACGCTTCCAAAAAGGGGTCCACTATCGCTCCAAGTCGTTCCTAAGTTTCCGCCAGTGGACCGATTTTGGAGCATTTCTTAGCAAAGTGTCATGGCGGAGTGTCATACTCTGTCAAGTCTTGAGTGGGAATAATATTCTAAGGACTTCAAATAGCATTGGGGAGGAATCCTACAGAATGATACCATAGGAAACCCTAAATATCCATGGTAATTGGTTAATTATGCCTTGCAGTTGACTAAAATAAAAGATAATGACCTGCAATTGGAAAATTGATTCAGCGAGTCTTTTTGCGTTAGATCTTTAAATTTTGATTATTCCTTTCCCCAAACTCATTCCATTCATCATGTAGCTGTCTTCCATTTGAAATTATTTCTAAATGACAGTTAAGAGTTTATTCTTGATCCAAAGTAGGTACCTGCTGTCAATATACCTTATGCATTCTAGTTTAATCAGAAAAGTTCCATTGGAATGTGTTACCAAAGTAGGGAGATATCAAGTATCTCCTAAAAACAACTTCCTCAGTGAGGTTGATGTAACCTTCAGAATTCCTAAAACTGTAAACTGGCTGAGAGACCTTAACTAACTGAGATGGAGCAAAAAAATTCAAAACGACTGGAGTCAACAAATGATAAAAAAAACCTGTCAAGTCTCATCAAAATCTGTAATCATAGATGTCAAGTCACCATTTTCGTTGATTTCAAATAAGATTAACTTCTTAATACACGCCATTAGATGACTCAATTTTATGTACAGTGGGCGACAGGGTTCCCAAGATGTGGACTTCGTAAGTATTCTAATGGCCTTCTTTTGGAATAGAAATACAGATTCAATGTCAGGGGCATTCCCCCATATTTCCAAGCCATATTCCAAGTGGCTGTTAAATAATCAAAATATATACATTTAATGTAGTCATGTGGGACTATCAAGCTTAGCTTTCTTAAAAGAAAGAGAGCTTTGGAAAGCTTTTTATTAACCTTTACCTTCCTGAGTTTTTCCGTAGTCGTAAGCCTTGCTGGCCGGGGTTTTTAAAATGACCAGTGTTTTTTAAATGTCCATCGATGTGCCAAACGAACACGCTCGGCAGACTAGGGGCACAACTTTTGTGCCGGAGAGACACGCTCGGTAGATAAAGGTTAACCTTTGTTATGTGATAGCTCCAGTTGAGTTTGGTATCGATGTAAAACCCAAGAAGTTTTGTTGGATTCTGATAACCTGAGACGAACTTCATGCTACAGATTAGCTTTTGAGATTTTTCCCTGTTGAGTACAAAACCATTTACTCTAAACCAGTCATCAGCCAATGCTAGGTGATAATCTGCATATTACGTGAAAACAAATGCATATAAAAATAATTCAGGAAATTAAATCAGTTCTTACCTTCGTGCGCTTGTCGGTAAACCTCTTCGTTTACCTCGAGATTAAACATAGTTCCCGTCGCTTCGTCATACAGCTTAAGCTCCACCATCTTACTAGTTTGACTTTCCCTTGAGAAATGATTTGCTCCAGCAGACCCTAGTTTCATCCATGAGTGTTGGGAGTGTGGTGGGAAAGAATGTGATGACATATTTGGTGACGTCACAGTGTATATCGTAGCACTCCGGAGCGAACTACGAACCGCTTGGAAGCTCGCTCCAAATGCTAGCGTTTGTAGCGAGTTGTGGACCGCAGCCTTTTTTTCTCTCAAATTTATCTTGCGTGGCTCTATCAACTCTTGAATTATGAATGATCTTGAACCTTATCAACCAATGGGGTTGGATTTTAGTCTGCCAAATGTAACATGGTCAACATGCAGAGTTCCATATGGAAGCACCTCTGTTATTCTATTGTTGAATAGTAATATAACAGATTAATGTGATGTAGGGGTCATTCCATGTCAAATCAACCAAGAAAAAATGATTTGACACCCATGACTCAGATTTTTATGAAACTTGGTATGTTTGTACCTTTTATGGAGATGGTTAAGTATGCAAAAATTTTTGCTGTCCTTCAGTTGGGTAAGGTTGAAATTTTTAGGGATTTCACAGTTTTTGTCAATCATGCAGGGGAAGCTAAATTTGTTTTCTTATAAAATATTTTATATCTTCCTTGTTTACCAACCCAATGTTGATGAAATTTGTCATGTGTATACTTTTATACGTAAGGATTTTAGAACAATATAAGTTAAGCCTGCAGGTACCTACTTATGGCCAAGAAAAAATCCTAAAGTGTTATCGAATCTAAATGGCTAAATCAACCCACGTTGAGGAAGTCAGGGTGGTATGAGTTGATGCTAATGGGAGAATGTTAAGATTATTTACAGAGAATATTTGCTGGAGAAATTTTGCATGGTATGCAACTGCGTTGAAATTAGCATCAATGTCTCCTGTTAGAATTATATGCTCTTATTCTGTTGTATAATATTAGATAACTTCATATAAATTGGATAAATGACTTACTTTTGGAGGTCTGTGTATTGTAATGATGAGAATTTTGATAGAATTAATTTTAACTTCTGCCAGGAGATATTCTGGTCTTTTTGTGTACACAGAATTACTTTTAGTAACTACTTTGCAGTTTAAATCTCTTCTTACGTACATGCCTATGCCTCCGCTGCCTTTTTTGATGCGGTTTTAGATTAAGACCATAACCTGGAATTTCTTCGGTTTTAAGATTTTTGTGGTCTTCAACCATGTTTCAGCCCGGAATAAATTATATGGATATTGTCATCATTGAGCAAGCTACGAAACCATTTCAAGTGGGCAGGTAAACTTTGAATGTTGAGGTGGATCATTTTTAGTGCCTTTTAGAGCCCTTGGAAAGTAAATTAACTTTTCCATTAACAATTGTCCATTTTTATGCATTGTAGGCATGTGGGATCCTTGAGAGTGTACATTTATGTTCTGTTTCTTGGAAGGAACAGGGGTGAACTCAGGTGCATACGGATAAAGTCTGGTGGCCGCAGTTGCAGTGATGTAGATGCAGGCTCTTCACCTCGACCTGATGTTAGATTACATGAAATGTATTTGTTCTTAGCTATTATTTTGCAAATGGGGCACTGCACTAGAGACATGCTGAGAGACTACTGGTCCACTCTTGAACAGTTCCATACTCCCTTCTTTAGAACTGTAATGTGACATGACCGCTTTCTCCACATTTTGCTATTCCTTCATTTTACTGACAATACTGAGGCTTCTGATAAAAATTATGCAAATTATGACAGATTATGGAAAATTAGAACACTTTTTGGAAAGCTTAATGATAACTTTGTGAAGTACTATTTCCCAAGGGAGCACTTGGCAATTGATGAAGTAATTATACTTTTCAAAGGAAGGGTGATATTCAAGCAATACATCCCAAAAAAACACAAATGTTTTGGCATAAAAATTTACAAACTTTCTGACTCAACAGGTTATACTTATGACATAAAGGTATTTTTAGGCAAAGATAGACTTCCACACAAGACATTATAGCAACTCATGTCACTGTTAGACTATTGACTAGGAGAATTGAAGGAGTTGGCCTTAGATTATGCATGGACAATATTTTCTCATCTCCAGCTCGTTTTGATGTCCTCAAGACAAGTAAAATATTTTCCTGTGGAACTGTGAGACATAACCACAAAGGATTACTACAAAACATTGACCGTAAGTCACTAAAATTGAAATGGGGTGACATTCGTACAATGGCACAGGGTAACTTGACAATAGTGGGTTCGTTAGTAGTATCGTTCTATTCAGGTGCGAAAACTTCTTAACGTTTGTCCTTTGTGGTCGGCACTTAATCTTAAATTGGTGGTCATTCTTCCCCACAAAATTGGGCTTTAATATTTCCTTCCCTAGATCTTCCCATGCTCTTTCCCCGGTAACTATTCTCTACATCCCACATAACCTACTCCTTTTCCTCCTTTGTTTTAAGCTATCCCATCCTAGTTCGTGGATCATTTTCTTAACACTTTCCTCTTTCTTATGTCTTCCTAACACATACCTGGCTGCTTTCCTTTGCACTTTCTCCAATTTAATATCTTGACCTATCTTATGTGGATCCCATACTAGAGAGGCATACTCTAAGATGGGTCTTGTAGGCCATATCCTTTGTAGCCTTGCGGCTCCCTTTGAGGTTTCTCATTACCCAATGCAGCGTTTTGAATGCCTTTTTGGTAATGTAATTCACATTTAAGTCCCAGTCTAAATTCTTTGTCAAATACACACCCAAATATTTACAGCTATCGGACTTCGGAATAGCATTGCCAGAGAATTCGTATGTTCTATTTGTGGTATTAATTTTATTGCTAAAGTTAATATACTTGCATTTTTGAACATTTATATCCATCCCATTTAACGATACCAAACTCTTCAATTTGTTAATATCGCCCTGAAGGGCTTCATGGTCACTCAGATTACCTATTTCCCGATAAATGATGCAGTCATCCGCAAAAAGTCTTATGCTGGAGTTTATTTTTACAGGAAGGTCATTTAAGTAAATTAAGAACAATAAAGGTCCAAGGACGCTGCCTTGAGGGACACCCGATGTTACTTTAGCTGGTTCTGAGCTTTCTTCACCCGCTTTAACCCACTGTGATCTATCTGTAAGAAATTCTTTGATCCACAAGATAACTCTTCCATCTACATGCAACGGCAATTGCCTCATTTTTTCCATTAGCCGTTCATGATCCACTCTGTCGAATGCTTTAGAAAGGTCAACAATAATCGCATCTAATTCCACTCCCGCATCCATGGAGTCAGCAATTTCTTGGCAAAACCCTGGTAACTGAGTTTCAGTTGAGTGACCCTTTCTAAATCCATGCTGTCTATTAGACAACCAATTTTCACTCTCCCATAAATCCCAAAGGTAGTTTGCCATTATCTTTTCGAACAACTTACACACTACAGAAGTCAAACTTACCGGTCTATAATTTTCAACAAGGACTTTGTCCCCCCCTTTAAAGATTGGAATTACTCTGGCTTTCTTCCAGTCACCAGGTAAAGCGCTGTTATTCATGGTGACATTGAATAAATGGTAAATATATTTCAAGACGGTTAGACCACCCAGTTTTAGCAAATCAATGGAAATACCATTGGGTCCAACTGACTTATTTCTCTGCATTTTTCTTATACTGCTGAAAATTTCGGAGTGTGAGGTTTTGTTTCGGAGTGTGAGGTTTTGATTGGTCTGGAGATAATTAACCCGTTATCTTTCCCATAATTTGTAGACTGCATTACATTTTCCGTTGAGTCTGTTATGTTTCCCGTCACTGAAAAAACGCTTGCGTACCAACTGTTGAAAGCATTGGCCTTCTCTTTGTCATCGGTAATTAGGGTACCATCCTGATTTTTTACAATGTCTATTCCTGCCTTGTTACCTTTCATCCTCCTCATGTATTTAAAAAACCGGTTGCCGTTATCGTTCGAGATTACGTTCTGTAAGAAATTTTCCTTGGCTATTTTCTTTTCCCTATTTAACGACCGGATCAATGTTTTATAATGTTTTAATGAATCCAAGCTATAATTTTGTTTTCTGTGGCTAATTCTGACTTTTCTTTTCAGAGATCTGATATTTTTAGTGTAAAATTTGGGATCCGTATTTGGTTTGATAGTTCTATTTGGGACAAAAAGGTTTAAACCTTCTTCCAATATATTTTTAAATCCCTCCCAGATTTCTTCTACGTTTTTCCCTCCATAACCCATTCGGGGTATTTGTCCCTCAAGAACGTTTGAAACCCATTACTGTCACCACGGTTATATTGCCATATTATTGTTTTTCTTTCAGTATGCTCACCCTTAGCGCCTTCTCAGTTGAGATAAGCACACACAGCTGAATGGTCGCTAATTCCTGGAAAGACATTAATGCTCCGAACCCAATTGTCTGGTCTTAATAATATAACGTCGAGGGTGTTCATCCCCCGTGTGGGTTTGCCCACTATCTGCACAAAGCCTTCTTCCTTTATGAGACGGTCAACTATTTCCTGTGCCCTCCCGCCCCCTACTGTGACCACCTCGCTAGACCACTGAATACCCGGAAGGTTCAAATCCCCTGCAATCAGTGTGTGACCCTCAGGATTTTCCACACACACATCTGCTAAGATTTCAATGGTGTCCAATCCCTCGTTGAGACTTCTGTATGCCAATATTGCTTTTAAACATTTGCCACCTTTCCGACTTCTTACTTGGACACACATCATCTCACAATCATTTCTTACCCAATCCAGAGAACTTATGACTGTGTTAAGTACGCAGATAAATATACCTCCTCCTCGTCCATCCCTATCCCTTCTGTAAACCGTGAAATTATGCGGAAAAATTTCGCTAGACATAATATGCTCACCAAGCCAAGATTCTGTAACGACCACAATGTCAGGATTACATGCTCCAATCAGCGTCTCAAACTCCAGAACTTTACTTTTAATGCTACAACAATTTACCAGCAAAACTCCCAAACCCTTACCTTTGTCTTTTCCAAGCTTGATCTCTTCCAGAAATCCACCCCCTTCATGTCCATCGAGCTGGTGAGTTTCATCTCCTTCCGCCCGAAAGTTTACCGTACTCTTATCTTTGTCTAAAATTTCTTCAGACGACAAGCTGTCACCACTCGATACCCTAACTAGTTTCCCTTCTCATTGGAGAACACATTAATTACATCACTTATCAGCTCACTGAACTTTTTACTATCTCTCCTATTTAGATGTAGACCATCCTGTCCTATGTCCGTGTCTTTTATCCAACAGTTTGGATCAACAAAGTACAGTCCTTTCTTTTGGCAGACCCAATCCAGACACTCGTTTAGGTACCTAATTTTTCCCCATCAAACATCCCCTCTGTTTATCACTCCACTCGCAACAATCTTTGCAAACTTGAATTTTTTTCTTAGCAGTGGTGCACAGATCCCAAAATAAACCCATAATATAGTCAACTGATTTAGATTTCAAGTCATTGGTTCCGATATGTAAAAATACCACCTTTTCATTTCTCTCTCCACTTAAGCGATCAATATGCTGACCTAATTGCTCAATCCTCATCCCAGGGAAGCACTCGACCAAGACACCACTTTTTCTACTCTCTTCTCCTGCATAGCGGATCATGGAATCTCCCATAATCCTTACGTGACGATCTAAGGCTTTAGGGATATCGTTGATAGCATTAGAGGAAGCAGAGGAAGTATCATAAAGATCTCCCTCATTTATGTTTGTGTGGAAGTTCCTTTCCACGTCAGCACCACTAACTTTTTTGCTTCCTTTTGTCCTCTCTGTCTCTTCCACTCTTTTGTTCCCGTTTGCTGGTGCCTCCGGAGTCCCGACTAGGGTTTCCACACTGAGCTCCTCCTCCTCTGTCTCCTGACCCCCGTGAAGAGCTGCTACCCGGCCCTCCATGCTCTCCGCCTTGGCCATTTTCTTCCAGGAATCAGGCCACCCTGCGCTGTTCACCCTTCCTTCCTGGAATTTCCGCTCCGAAGTCCCTCCAAATCCCCTGCATTTTATCCATACCCTGGTGGGTTTGTTGCTTTGTCGTCGCTGGACGTTAGAGTGATGAGCATTTTCTTCTATGACGATTTAAGGTTCATTCGGTAGACAATTAGCACAAGACTTAAAAGTAGCAAGTCGCTGTTTTAGGTCCCCAATTTCTGCCCTTAATTGATTGATCACTAGAGAAGCCGTCAATAGCTCTTCTTTCAGATTTTCGATTTGTTGCTCCTTCTCATTCACCTTCTGCACGCCACTCTTTGACTCACAGCCAGCGCATATCCACGCCTCTTTTACACAGTCTTCCACACTGCAGCCAGAACACCTGAAGTGGAACCACTTGGAGCACCCTCCACATTGGGCCCCGTTCTTAAGCTTCCTATTGCAGACCGAGCACTTGACCACCGCTGTGTTGGTCACTAAGCCCCCTTCGAGGGTCACTTTTCCGTTAACTGCCATACCCCTGAACCTTTTACGGGCGTTCCAACAACACGTCCTTTCACTTTGACAACTGGCAGTAGACTGGTAGTTCTTTGTATCATTTTGGTAGATCTGGAGATACATAGGTATTGCACTGAGATAACGCACTGTCGCTAGGCAAAAATTAACCACATTTTTCACTCTGAGGTTAAAGCTGTCAAAAGATTGACTTGTGGATGATCTGACCCCCCCCCCTGATTTTTAGACAAAAACTTTGATCTCAGGAAGGTGGACTCTATGCTATTATATATGTTAGTTCTTTGGAGACTAGAGTTTTATAGATGATACTTGAATTTTTTCATATTTTCAATTTTTCATTAAAAGTTCAGTTGATTTTCATTATTTCTGGAGTAGTATTTCATTAGTTTATCTTTCAAGTCTCCTAAAATTGCTGACTCCAGGTTAATCTTGCTTCTCAGGTGCCTCCGTACGTGCTGGCATTTCTGTGCTGTACCTCATATCGGATTCATCCTGTGTTCCTTCTGAGGATGTTTAATGATCCTGTTACCATGATGTTTTTGTATGCAGCTTTAAACCTTTTCCTGGATTCACATTGGACTGCTGGCAGTTTACTTTACAGGTGAGAGGCCAGGGAATAGAGGGAGTTTTGCTGAAAATGAAGTGAGTGCCTCAGGACAATTCTAATGACTTTCATGTACTCATAAGCCCACTTTACATGGGGCACAAACTTGCACCATTTTAAACTTTTTTCTCAATGTGGCATGTGGTAACAATTGAAGAAATAGCATGGCTATTTTGCCATCTTACGTTCATGCATTCACACATACATTCTTGTAATTCAATGCTTTACACGATGCAATTTGAAATGCATGTTTGTACATCTGCTGTTGCAATTACGTGCCTGGTGTAAAAAGGGCTTAAAATTGGGTTAACCGTGGTAAATTTATTGTGCAAGGTACTTTGGACATAATATGCCAGTTTTAACCCTAGAAGGAGGGGGTCATTTTTGACCGAATTCCATTTTCACGTTTTGCCATCTTTTATTATGGATGAATTGGCGTAGGAACCCGTGACTTTACTTCACTTAACCTATAGATTATTCTGCTAAAATATTTTTCATATATTCTAAAAACTTTAGCTACAGTGCACATTACAACCTAGAAAGATGAGAATGGGTCATTCTTGACCCCTTTTTTTCATGGCAAAATGTTTTAAGTACTTAAGTATTCTCCCATTTTGACTCAAAGGTGTATGACAGGTGGGGTGTGTGGTGGGCTGTATATGGTGTGACTGTATTGAATATTCTTTCACCAGCAGCATTTCTGCCCACTGGAAATGATTGCTGCTCTCCGAGAGGTATCTGAAGGCAGGAGATAAATGAGTAGGAGTGAGATGGGAGGACCCAAGAAGTAAATATGGGAATGAAAGAAAAGGGGGAGGGGCAGAGGAGACGGGGCAAGTTGGTTCTTGGCAGGGGATGAATGATGCAGGATAAACGGTAAGAAAAGTGGTAGTAGGCCAATTACTATGTGTGGTGGAGGAAGGGAGAAGGGGAAGAATGGGAAGTCTGCAGAGGGTGGAGTCATCTGGAGAGAGGGTCAAGTGGGAAAATTACCATAGAAGGGTTGATTGGAGGGGATCAGGTTGGTGTGGTGGCTAGAGTACTCTCCTGCCACACGGGCGGCCAGGGTTCAAATCCCTGCAGTGGCGGACGTTTTTCAGAGGACACCCAATCTCTACTTGAGTGCCTTGTGGAGGGCACTTCAAGTACAGTACTCTGTCTGTCGGATGAGATGTTAAACCGTGGTCCCCTTGGCGCTTTTCGTTAAGAGGAGGCTAATGCCAATGCCGGGTTTCTATCTTCCCTTCATCCCTTACCTATGGTGCAAATGGCCTTAGCAGTCGGTCGCCTCCCCAAAAATCCAATCCAATCAGGGTTGAATGGAAGGATAAGAAAAAGGGGGCTGAGAGGGATAGGCATGCACAGTTATGTTTTTTTTTCAAAATTTATATCGATGGTAATGATACCAAGGCATTAATTAATTTGCCTCGACTGTCACTTAAAACCTTGAGTCACATGCCTGGGTCAATAGGGGGGGGGGTGGGGGAATAGGCTGAACTACACACCAAGTAACAGTACATGTATATCACTAGCGTGGGTCATTTTGTCACTATTTTCTGGGAGCAATTATGAAACACTGACCAAAAGTGGCCCAGCCACATGGACAGTACAGTTATAAATGTTTTTTGACATCGAATAATATCTTCTGTGAGAATATTCTCCTCAAAATTCAGCTGAAAAAACCAAAATTGTCATTAATTTTAGTTCAGTTAAAGCGATAATATTTTCGGGTAAGGTGATGTTACTTGCAATGAAAACTGACATTCAAGCTTCAATATGCCAGTTCTATGCCCCATAGGAAGCTGGTGATGCCTCCTCTGGGGCCCCAGAAAAGGGGGCAAATTCAGTACAATTAAGCAGTTGGGGTGCTCCATGCTCATCTGACTAGAGATACTTGCCAAGCATCCAAGTAACTTAGGTGTTTGTTGAGTTTTGTGACCTCTTCTGGACTATGATAAGGTAAGTCACATTTTATGGTTTAAATGACACCAGTGGAATTTTACAATCAGTTAGTGTCAAACCTCTGGCACCTGTGTAAAAATATGGCCTTGGACAAGCAATGTCAATATATGTGAAGAGAGCAAACAGCAAAGAGGTAAACAGCGAATCGCAGAGGTTTTCTTGTTGATTCCTGTAATGTTTGAAGGGTAACGCCCATCCAACCGGTATTGGAGGTAGTTCCATCTCGACGAAGAACATTAACCTTATCAAAGCCATCTTTGAGATGGTTCATGATGTTTATACTAAATGTTGCTGTGGACTCAGCATGTGTTGAGCATAAGGATGGTGTGACATGGCCAATGTATTGAGAGATATGTTCAGCCCTAAGTATTAAGGACTCCTTCTAACGGTGCCTGTATGAGTTATATTCTCATCCTTTCAACCATCAAAGTATAGACTTTTATGTAAATGAATCTTATTCTGTAAAACTTAGTTGTTTTAAATTCCAAGCAACAATCAGTTTCACATGCCTCATTTTGCTCTTGTCTGCAATCAAAGCAGATGTTTGGTCTCTAGATTCCTCAGAAGATATAGTTCCAGCTTTTACAACTGTTTTAAATACAGTTGATGTTACATGTGCCACAGTCATTTTGCTTACATCTGTGCAATCATAAGTTTCAGTCTAGTCCAAGATATTCTGTAACTGGGTTTGCTGAATAGTTTACTGAATACCTCATCCTTAGTGAAACTGTCCTTGGCTTTGTCTTCAACACCAGCAACAGCATCACGGAAGTGTTGGCCGTCATTTGGAAATGACTATGGTGAAGCATTTGAATCAGATGATTGGAAAGGGGCTGGAACGTATACGTTCATGTAAAGTGTAAATTTACATGTATGTTCAACCATTTTAATACATTGTTCTGCTACAGGTAAGGCAACTGACCCAATGCAACCAATTCTTGGACGTCTTTACTCAAGAAAAAGCTGGTGCTCAAGTGCAGGAACCATTTTGTCCCCAGGACAAGAACATTCAGAGAGTTGAGCACATTTATGGAAGGCTATGTCAAAAAGTTATATGGTCTGCTCTGTGAAATACCTATGCCAACTGATCATCATTTGTTTTTTGAACTTATGTTTCACTGTTTAGAGCTTTATTCATGCTATCATATTCATCATAGCAGAGTGTAATTAGTTGAATAATGCTGTCATGTGCTACTATTGGAATATATGCTCTATCTCAGATAGGTCTAGCTTGATTGCAACTAGTTGGGCTACAAAAGAAAAAACTGGCCCTTTATTACTTTGGGTCACTAAGCAAATTTACCGCCGAACTTTTAAACAGCAAAGGAGAACGACTTCATTTGTTGGAAGTTTAACTTCTAGGATCTAAATCATTCATGTTTTCATTAAAAACCTGGTAATAACTTACACCATGAAGAACAAACTTTGGAAGTGAGGTTCTGATGACTGAATGAAAAGCTGCAAAAGTTCGGAGGACACTGCTGAGAATCTAGTCAAATGAAATTTAAGATGAATGAACAAATTTAGGAGATAGTACTTGAGTAGTGAGGAACCAGAAGAACCACCAAAACTGGTGAACAAAAGAAGTGAAATGAGATGTATTTGATCTGTAATGAAGCATATGCAGAAAGCTACTCTGCATGAGGCAGAGGCATTCTGAGTGAGACAGAGTGGGTAAGGTGAGGCTGTAGTGAAGAGGCATGGGCAGGATGTGACTTACCTTAACACATCCTGAAAGAGCTCACAAAACACAGTGAGGACCTGAGGTACTTGGTCGCTAGGCAAGCATCGCTGGCCAGATGAGCATGGAGTTGCCCAACTGTTTAATTGTGCTGAATTTTCCCCCTTTTCTGGGCCCCAGAGGAGGCATCCCTGGCTTCCTATGGGGCATAGAACTGGTATATTGAAGCTTGAATGTCAGTTTTCATTGCAAGTAACGTCTACTTACCTGAAAATATGGTCGCTTTAACCAAACTAAAATTAATGACAATTTTTGGTGTTTTCAGTTGAAATTTCAAAACTTAGAGGTGAAAATTCTCACAGAAGATATTATCTGATTTAAAAAACATTTTATATCAGTAATTTGCATATGAGTGGACCACTTAAGCTGGGTATTACATTTCGCTCCGAGAAAGGGGTAAAACCACCCACCCTAGGATATCACTCAATAACACCCTTGTATAACAAAATGATATTGTGTTTGGGTAGCCGACTTTCAATGATCATTCATGGATAACCTTAATTCTGGCTCCCAGCTGAGGCATCCACTGAGTTATGAGGTTTTCTCATTGGACAGAAATGCAAAGGAGAGCTTCCTCACTGTGACAGGCTTGAACATATACACACTGCCCCATTCCCTCTCCAAGCAAAGGCCATGTGAGGCCTGCCAGCCTTTAACAAAACGTAGTATTTTCAGAGTGGATGAACTATGGTTCTAGCCTTATTCCCATCATCTTCCATTGCAAGAAAGAGTTAGGAACTCTGCACTTCCATCATGAGGTATTTATGACTGGGCTTTTCTGCCTTTGCAAGCTGTGTATGTCAGCAAGTTGTGTTCTATAGCTCTTGCCTTTGATAATTATGCGAGGAAAGGTGTATGTGGTAAGGTTAAGGGGCAATTTTTGTTACACAACTATGTTAGGCATGGAATTAAAAATGCATATCTAAATTGCTGTTGGACTGAGTATATTTGATTAGTGGAATGTTCACTATTTCATGTTAATGGAATGCATTGCTAGCTTCAGTAGGTTGAAATGCTCTGGTTTCATATAAATTTGAATTTGCAATGAATCAGAATGCAGCCATTACATTAAACTGTGTGTGACTGTACTTCTTCATTATCATGTCTCTACTTTTACTCTATTTAATGGTGTTTATCTACCTTTGTGATTCTTTTAATCAAAAAATGCATATGCCATACAAACTTATATAGTGGAGTCCCTTGTTTCTCTCGGTAAAAAAGATTCTCGGTGTACTGTTTAACCTTTATCCGCCGTGCATACCATATAAGTCCCTTTAAATGTTTCCGATCACTGTCGTGCGTACCATAGTCTTCTCTCTGGGTTTCACTGTGTCTTTCCTGTGGTCACAATGGTTGCCTTTGTTCCAGAGCAAATCTGTTGGCCTGGTTGGGTCCTCCAGGATTGTCTCATAAATATGAGCCCTTCCGTGACCCCAAAGATAAACAGGTCAGAGACAATAACGCACTTTGGAGAGAGGAAGTTGATGCCTTGGCACAATACGTCCCTTGAGCAGACGGTAAACATTTTCTCTGAGTCCAAATGAAGGCCAGCAGATTGTATGTGGATGGAAAGAAGCAGACGACCATATGCCTGATTGGTTTAGTGTTGATAGCAAAAAAACAGGCTTTAGGGCCTTAAGCCTCAGTATTTCTGAGTGTTTTTCTCTCCTCCCCTTCTAAAATTTCTAAATCTGATTGTTTACAAAAAAAATGGGGGCTTATATTAAAAAGCAAATTCCACAGAGGAAAAACCATTCATCTTTCTTGGCAATTGAACCTGGATCCCTCGATTGGACTGTTAATCACATTGCATGCCGGGCAGTCTTGAATACCTTGCTCCTTTAAAGCCCACAAAAATCCACATGGAAAGAGGATGCCTTGGTAGCTGAACAGGCTGAAGCACTCTGCCATTAATCGAGGGATCCGGTTCAAGTCCTGGTCAAAGCGAATGATTTTTCCGCAGTGGAATTTGCACTTGTGTGCACTTCCGGGTGACTTTTTAAAGGTTATGCTGTGGCTAGTCCCAGTATCTGCAAAATTCAATCTGTACTTAGTTGTATATGACACGGGAGTGTAGAGTGACCCCTGAGTTTTTGGCCAAAATCGTGGTCTTAGAAATTTGAATTTTAAAGGAGCATATGTGGTTATTTGTGGATTTAATCAATGGAAAAGTCTGAGACTGTGTTTCTGATGTAATTACATGACATGGAGTTCGGGAGGGGGAGGGTGTTGTGTGTAGTTAATTCTAAAACATGGAAAAATCAATCTTTTGCAATGGAGCATCCTGTGGGACAGGAAATTCAATAATGGTTGATGGTGTTACATTATTGTGGTGGCCTCTAAGTACTTGGGTTTTTTTTTAATTCCTCAGTTAATTGGTGAGCTTATTACAGTAATTATATAGTGTTATCATGTCCCCTGTCAAAGAGTGTTTTGATGAAGCAAAAGTTGGTGGCATTTGCCTAAGAAGAGTGTGGTTTGAGATTAGGAAAACTTACCAGAGTTGAGGGTGTAGCAGTCTCAGCTTTGCTCCCTAGTGATCCCTGATGGGGTACTTTGGTTCCTCTGACCACGCTACATGATCACAGCTTCTCCCTGACCACAAACCCTCTGCTTGCAAGTGCTGCCATCTTCTGCGATACATTTGACCAAATGGCTCTCCTTTTGCGGGAATTTTTAACCTGCCACTGTAAACAATGCTTCATTTTTTCTATTTTCAGGTTTTTGGCTCCTGGCTATTTGAAAAAGTTAGAACTAAACTCCTAATGGCTCATTTGCATTTTCAACATCTGTGGATTATGTGTACACTGCCCCAATAAAACTAATCTGTGATCGATAGCAATACATATAATAATTATTTTATGTATTAGCCATGTTAAAAAAAGGACAAGAGGCTGCTGGAAAACTCATTGTGCCAAGACATTTTAAGAAAAGGGTGCCACCCTTATAATGGAACAATTACAATTTATGAGAAACAACTGGTATAAAATACACTATGTGACTTGAGAAATGAAGAGTGAAAATTTATGCACCTCAAATTGAGGTCAACTTCATGAACAAAGCTACGAAAAGTGGAGGAGCTCATCCAAATTTGGATTGGGTGACTTGTGAATAGCCTGGCCCACCAGATAAGCCAACTTGTGGGCATACTGGCATGGAGCTGGCACTCTCACTGTTCCACTCCAGTTGATGTACAAGTGAGTTAACTTGTACATCAAGAATTGCAGTCTGTCTTGTGTGAGCCCCAGATTGTCAAAGATCACACTGTAAGATGTGGGGCTAACTGTACCCTGCTTCATTGATTGGAAGACCAGGAAGAAGTCATATCTGTGAGGTAAAGTAATCACATCATCAACAACTGTTCTGGATGGTGGGTTGCTGCCTTCAGCAAATAATCTTGCGTTGATTCTTTTTGTTGTCACGATGAAGGCCAATTTGTAGTTATTGCCTTGGTATATCCCTGATAGTCGTTGCTTAAGTAGTTCCACCTCATGCTGAAATACATAAGTAATTTGTCCTTCTGCAACACCATCCCAGTAGATGACAATTTTTCTTGGGAGATTTCCGCCATTATAAGTTTTATATTTGTGCAATGCCTTGATGACATTGATGGGTAATTCATTGCTGAGCTCTTCACCAGTGTGGTGGAAGCTGACAGAGCTGTAATAACGGCTCGGTTGTTTGTCCAAGGATGGCACTAGAGCCTGATGGAGGTTCCCTTTTGGCTTATGTCATGATAAACAACAAAACCAATCACCATCAACCCCTCGAGGGGAATCTACACAGTCCAGGGTGCTCCTCCAATTTTACAGTTCATCTGCACAGCAACATTTGTCGCTATTGACATGACACTGTTGCTCGAAAGATTTTTTGCCAAAATCAGCTGAGTTGGGACTGCTGAGTCAACGCAGCACTTTTTCTTAATTGCTGCATAGCCATCAAGTCTGTTGTTTAGTAATATATCCATCATCAATGATGGCCTGTTCTCTGGGGCACAGAATCTGTTGATTGACAGGATGTAAATTGTCAAGCGGTCATCCTCCAGTGAAATTTCCAATGGTTGAGGAAGATGTAGGCCCATCACTAAAGCTACAGTCTGTATATATTGGACGAAAGTCTTTGCTTCCTGTAACAAATTGTTACAGGGCTTACAAGTATCCAGTATTTCATGGAGCCCACTACAAGCATATGGGAAGGTCTAAGGCCCTTGTCCAATCAGAATTCTTTCCTGAGAGATACCATATTTTCCTCCCATTTTTATTACCCTGGCAAATTTTTTCTTGGGCCAGTACTCTTCCATTGGATTTCACCAGTCCAGTAGTAAACTACATATTCCATCGATTGAAAACTGTCTTGGCCTTGGCTTCACCCTGAAGTCTCTTAGCAAATTGAATCACACATTGGATTTGCTCCGTTGGGCCCAGCCATGTTTGGTCTGCCAGGCATTTCATCAATGGGAATTTTTTTCTCATGTTTTCATTGAGTCTAGTCATCCTGCACAATTCTAGGACCAGGTAAATGGGCAGCTTCATTCCTCGCCTCTGATCTCTCTGCTTGGACATAGGTCAGCAGCATTGGTTGTTTTGTTTGCCTTATTGTGATGTCATATTTCTGGTGATAATATTCCATATAGGTGATTGACCAATTGTCTTTCATAGTAAAATTTGACAGTGGTGTTGTACTAAACTCCGTATCATCAACTCTGTATGTTTTGTCATTGTACTCTGTTAGAACAATTGTTCCCAAAATGTGGAGCTTAATCACTCGCTGATAATCTTGGCTGTTGCATGCTTATATTTCAGTCAGATGGTCAAGCACTGTGTCACGTCATATAACTTCATGAGCGATTTCCGTGCACATCATCACTTCCTGTTCATGTTGTCGTACCGAGGTGATGTAGATAGGCCACAACCCCATCTTATACCCATCCTTCATGGACAAGGCTACAAAATTTATTTTTTTATTGTTCATACATACTTAACTAATTGATGAAATGCTGTATGAATTGAATCATGATTTATTTAACCTATCATAGGATTTATTTTCCCTCTTTTTGTTAATATTTACTAGCACATTGTTCCTACTTAAATGCTGTGGAGTGTATCATCTTTAACCTCAATGACTCATCCCCCTGTGTATAAAATTTTAACCCCACCCCTCCTCCCCCTTCATCCCCATCGCACGTTCATTATGGAAAATGGCCCATGGCTCTATTTGCTGAAATTTTGCACAATGGTAGTTCTCGGCATGCTGATCAAAAGTCTCAATGGGCACTAGGCTTGGAAAATTAGATTTTTTGAGATACAGCAGAATATTGCCCGTGGTTTGAATTCCCTCCCTTTCTCTTGAGCATCCTTCCACTCTTCCACGACACTCCTCTTCAACCATGATCCTTCACCTACTCTTCTGTGGATGGAGACCCTTTCCCAATAACCCAATATCCCCTCCCTCAAAAGCCCTTCCCTCTCAGTGCCCCACCCCACCTCTTTGTGATACTTTTCTGCAATTTTTAGTAGAAAAATTCGAACCATGCGTAATCTATTTGCGAATGATCTTCTCATTCAATTTACAGGACTAGAAACGGCTTGTCTAGAAGTAAAATAAAAAATAACTTTGAGGTAACTCCCCTCCTGCCAATTGGCCCGAGGCCGAAGCATTTTCCCGTTGACTGGGCCACTGCATCTGACTTGGGATGGGCCATGGCTCAATACGAAAGAAAAATAAATAATATTTGTGGGTAATGAATATTTTTCTAAGATGATGTAACAAAAATAATGAGATAGGAGTCATTAGCATTTGGTAATAGTGAAATCCATGATAAAATAAAATGACATTTAGTAGAATAAGTATCATGCTTTTAGAAAAAATGACTAATAATTCAAAGCCTGAAAGTTTTGCTTCATTAAGTTATTGAGTAAATGCCCAATAACCCAATGCTTCAATCTCAAAAAGGTACAAAAACTTGTTCTTTCTGTGCACAATAAGTGATTACAATAAAAACTGAGATCCACTAATTACACTCCCACAATACGTGTCACCATTTCACCTCCCAAACCTTACCTCTTTACACAGCTGGTGTCCTAAGACACGCCCATGTGGCAGCTCGTGGGGTATTACGTAGATATAGATATCCCCTTTCTCAACAGCCCTCCCCTCTCAGGGCCCCACCCCACCTCTATGCGATTCTTTTCTGCAATTTTTAGTAGAAAAACGTATCACGTGCAATTTCACATACCACATTCGAACCACGGGCAATATTCTGCTGTATCTCAAAAAATCTAATTTTCCAAGCCTAGTGCCCATTGAGACTTTTGATCAGCATGCCGAGAACTACCATTGTGCAAAATTTCAGCAAATAGAGCCATGGGCCATTTTCCATAATGAACGTGCGATGGGGATGAAGGGGGAGGAGGGGTGGGGTTAAAATTTTATACACAGGGGGATGAGTCATTGAGGTTAAAGATGATACACTCCACAGCATTTAAGTAGGAACAATGTGCTAGTAAATATTAACAAAAAGAGGGAAAATAAATCCTATGATAGGTTAAATAAATCATGATTCAATTCATACAGCATTTCATCAATTAGTTAAGTATGTATGAACAATAAAAAAATAAATTTTGTAGCCTTGTCCATGAAGGATGGGTATAAGATGGGGTTGTGGCCTATCTATATCACCTCGGTACGACAACATGAACAGGAAGTGATGATGTGCACGGAAATCACTCATGAAGTTATACGTGAAGTTATGAAGCTCGGTGACACAGTGCTTGACCATCTGACAGAAATATAAGCATGCAACAGCCAAGATTATCAGCGAGTGACTAAGCTCCACATTTTGGGAACAATTGTTCTAACATGTACAATGAGTACAATGACAAAACATTCAGTGTTGATGATATGGACTTAGTAGAACAGTACTAGTACTAATAGGACTAAGTACTACACCATTGTCAACTTTTACTATGAAAGACTATCTCTCAGTCAATCACCTATTTGGAATACTATCATCAGAAATTTGACATCACAATAAGGTAAACAAAACAAACAATGCTGCTGACCTATGTCCAAGCAGAGAGATCAGATGTGAGGAATGAAGCCACCCATTTACCTGGTCCCAGGAATTGTGCAGGATGACTAGACTCAATGAAAATATGAGAATAAAATTCCCATTGATGAAATGCCTGGCAGACCAAACATGGCTGGGCCCAACGGAGCAAATCCAATGTGTGATTTAACCCTCTTAGTGCAGCGAGCCGATATATCGGCTTCGGCATCTCGGGTGAAAAGTGCGACGGGCCGATATATCGGCTCATAGGCAAAAAATTGTTTAACTTAACCCTTAGAGTGCCGGGGAGCGCTATCGCGCTCCTCCTGTCTCTCGCGAAAAGTGCCAGGAGTGCGATAGTGCTCCTCCTGCAATGTCACTCATAGATGCTGGTATTTCACTGATTGTTCACAGATGGCACCTAAATGCAGATTACTTATGAAGCTTAAAGCAAAAATGCTACGGCAATTTTAGCATAGTACCTAGAAAATCAGTTGGCACTCAAAGGGTTAAGCACACAAATATAATTACAATTATTTTTTGTATGATGTAAAAGTCTTTTTTGATCATTACCTAATTCAATGTATACACAATAAGAATAACTGCGTATGGATATTTTAAACAATAACTTTATAATATTTATTTTCCTAGAGTGATACATTTCATTAAGTTACCCTCCGCATTTCTCGCTGGAACCGCTGGCATGAGTCAGCACTAAGAGGGTTAATTTGCTAAGAGACTAAAAGCCAAGGCCAAGACAGATTTCAGTCGATGGAATATGTAGTTTACCGCTGGACTGGTGAAATTCAATGGAAGAGTACCGGCCCAAGAAAAAATTTGCCATGGTAACAAAAATGGGAGGGAAATACGGTATCTCTCAGGAAAGAATTTTGATTGGACAAGGGAACTTGGAGCTCACCCTGTGGTCCATTCCTAAAATCCTGGGCTTTCCCATACTGAAAGTTATTTTTTTTAAAGCTTTTCATCATGACCCCTTTTGTGAGCTCCACTGCTTTAATGTTGAACCATTATTGTGATTTTATTGTAATATCATCAGGGTTGGGATTAAGTGTGTTTAGTTAAAATATATTGATAATTCATTGAGTTTAGAATTCTAACTGGCAATAGTAGTGTTTTCCTGTAGGAGTGTCTATCCTCCACTTATGCATCTTTGGAAACAGCTGGTAGCTGAGGCTGATGGGCCGTAAGCATTTCTAAAAGATGGTGTACAGAATTGACTAGTAAAATTTCTACTTGGTAGATTTTCTGTGTAGTGAATTTAAGGGACTCAAAAATGCCATTTCACCTTATCAAATTCCTCTACTGTGCTATAACAGTAATTTCTCCATTTTGTGTCAAATCGAATGCCATTTTGATGCAAAGAATTGTAGAAAATTTTCATTTTTTAATGTTACCAAGAAAACAATACATGCATCTACCAACTATGTAGTTTGTGCATTGATATACTTCCATTTCATAGACAATGAAATTTTACCTAAAGCAGTAAACAGAAGTTTTTCTTTCCACTTTTGCTAAAATACCTTTTTAATCATCTGATGATAATGCTGAGCCATTAAAACCCGGGTGTTGGTGAAGTGTGAATAATTCTGTGATCTTTAAAAGTGGTAAAATGAATATAAAAGCACCAGTTGAGTTTCACCAGATCTTTCTTTCCTGAATCCATGTGGTACTTTCGACACTAAGTTCTGAATATTGAGGTGTTTCATACCTGAGCATACAATTATATGTTCAAGGGCTTTGCATGAGATAGATGTTTGGGATATCGGTCTGTAATTCGATGGTTTTTCCTTATCACCACTTTACAATATGGGCGTCACATTGGAGATTTACCAGTCTTTGGGTGTTACATGTTTCATGGTGGATTTTCTAAATATTACCTACAAGTTGAGAGCTATATCTGAAGCCAGTTCACTATACAAACAGGAAGGAATTTCTTCAGGACTGGGTGAATAATTTGGACATAGCCAGTTAAAAAAAATGTATATTCCGTGAGCATAAATATCAATAGGTGGCATCGTTTGCCAGTAACAATCATTAACCATCACAGACATATTATGAGATAACCTGGTGAAGATGCTTTGGCAGTAGAAGTTTAAATTTAAGTTAGGACCTTCCTTGTAGAACACCAGATGTGATACGGATATGTTAACAGATTACATATAGATAACTTGAATGATTCAACCAGTGCAAAGGTTTTTGTAAAAAAATTATTGAACTATGTACGAAAAACTGAGGAAATAGATGGAGATACATTTATTTTAGGCTATCTTAAGCCAATTACCCAGCCCAGTTCCTTCTTGTTGGAGAGGGTTGAGCCTCTTAATGAGATATGTAATTTTCAGACCACAATTCCAAAAATTTGGATTTTTGACAGATTGCTAAAGGAAAATTTTGTTGTAGTGGGAAACAGGTTCTGCAGTAGTCTGAATAGCTGTTTTTCACTGGTGATTTTCCATGATATTAGTATACATTTTGTGCAAATGTTTGTCAAATATAAATTATGTAGATGCTTTACTAGTTGCCATTGTGAAAATAATTTTAAAGCAATTGTAAATAAGTGTTCAACTCTTGATGTTATTGGTATTCCCAAAAATACCTTTGTCACAGAAATCCTTATAAATGATAAGGCAGAAGCCATAAATGTAAGTGAAATAAAAACACCTGTACATATTAGCTGCAGTGAATGGAAAAGTATTTTGCTGCATAAGAGTGAACAAAGTTGAATGGGAGTGAATTATTTGTAATCTTAAGATTTTGATCTATCAGTTGAATTTCTTTGTAATAAAATCTTTCAAGGAATTTTTGAGATTACATTTTTTTAACATTTGGCTTTTGAGCTCACCCATTTGTGAAGGTTGAAGCTTGCATTCTGTCCACAAATGCATGCTCTGATTAGAAGGTCTATAGTTTGACTCTGTAGCTAATATACTCTAAGAAAGATGGAACAAGTTGTGAAGGATGTAGAAGAGAAGACATATGTAAGTGAAAGACAGAGACAAAGACATACAGACCAGTAATAGGTGAAAGTAATGGAATTACCGGTAACGATTACTTTTTGGGTAATTTTTACTTTAATTGTTCCTTTTTTGACCAAGGAATTTTACTTGTAATCCACTGCTCAATCACTTTGAGTAATTGTTATTACTACATGAAACACTTTGAAAATATTCACAATTTTTTTATAATGATAGCCCTAGATATCAACTTCTTTGTCTATTTGAGAAGTCCCAGTTTTAGACAACCTTCATGTTTAGGTGTATTGGTTCATATCTTAATTCCACGAAATACGCATAGGAAATTTTGATCCACTTTTTGTCACAGTTTTCAAGAACATAACCTGAGAAAAAATCTGGGACAGCCTGCTCCTGTTTCCTCCAAAGTAACCAGTTTGTAATCTACTTGTAACCAATAACTTTTTTTTAGAAAGTAATTAAATAATACTTGAAATCAATTATATTTTGCTTAAAGTAACTATAATGGAGTTCAATTCTTTTTCCCAGTTATCGGGCCATTCCTGGTCTTTCCCTTGGCTAGCTGTTCATTGCATTTTCAAGTGAGCCCCTAGAGCTGGGGAGAGTCCCATCACTGGTTGAAGAGGGTGGGACTCTCTGAATGAGTACCAGCCCTGTTTCAAGCCAATAAAAGCATCAGACAAGGGAAAGTAACACTGAGGTCTTTCCCTTGGCTAGCTCTGTTCCGTGCAGTTTCAGGGGAGAACCCTAAGAATTAGAAGAGGCTCAGAACTCAATGAGGAGGGTGGGACTACCTGAACACTGCAGCAGCCCTGTTTCTAGCCAATAAAAGTATCAAAGGAAAGTAATATTAAGGTCTTGCCCTTGGCTAGTGGTTCATTGCAGTTTCAAGGGAGCAACCCAGGGGTGGGATAAGGCCCAGCACTGAATGAGGAGGGTGGAGCTACCTGAATACTGCAGCAGCCCAGTTTCAAGCCATTAAAAGCCTCCCACAAGGGAGATGCAGTTGAGTTGGAATGAGGCCTTTGCCTCAAGCATCTGTGCAGTGCATTTTCAGCTGACATCCTTTCTAGCAAGTGAGTTTCAAGGGAATTTAGCAGTGGAGTTTCAGTTGGCCAGCATTTCTAGCTGTGGATTCAAGCCAGTGAAGTCCAGTTATAAGGTAGTTTCTAGCCAGTTTACCCCTATTCAGTGGAGTTTCACCCAAGTTTCAGTTTGGTTGCAAGACAGATTTTTCTGCCTGAGATAGTCAAATGCTTTCTTGAAATCAAGGACTATCGTGCATACTTGTTTTTTTCAATTCACCCTGTTTTAGAATATCAAGAAGGCAGAGCTCAAGTTGTGTTTTGATGGACCTGCCATTACAGAAGCCTTCGCCAGAAGCCTTACAGATGGCTTCGTAAGAGATTACGATTATCCAGGAATTTCATAATATTCCTAAAGAAATGCATTCGAGGATCTTGCATGGAAGTGATTTTAACTATATAGACTGGTAAGGTCCTGCATCATTTCTCTTTCCTTTATTAAATATTGGTGTGACGTTGGCTATTTTCCAGTCTTGGGGTACCTTTCCTTCGGATAATGATTTGACAACTAGTATGATTTCTAAGAATGGTGTAATCTGTGGTGCAACTCCTTAAGCAGACGTGTAGGTATTTCTTCTGCACCTGCGAGGACTTGTTACTTCTAATTGACGCAGTTAACGCAGTTAAGTTATCGCCTCACGTTGATTAATTATGTCAGCCATCGGTTCATTAATGTAAGGAATGACTGAATTATGTCTGCATGTCCTTAGTGAATACACTTTCGATGTAATGGTTTAATAGGTTGGCTTAGTAAGTACTGTTAGTGATTTATTTGCAGTTTTAAGCCCATAAAGACTATACATTCGAAGATTCGCCCTGAAGCTCTCTCGCGTAGGACCATAAGGACTTGGGCTTTTCAACTAGTATTTCACCTAAAATTTTTTTCCAGAAGTTTCCTAGGGCAGAGAGCATTATGTTATCCGTTCTTTAAACGTTGAGAAACGTAAATTACTCTCGCCGCAAGTTCCATTGTTTTGATATAAGAAAACAATGGAACTTGCCTAATTATATAGGTATACTATATATATTATATACGCTATTACTAGGCATACCTGAATTAATATAATTTTTATGTAGGCTGTGTAATTGCCTTTGTCTCCTGAGCTCCCGCCTTACTTGGCTCGTGGCTATATCAACGAGGTTTTTTACTCTCCCGTTGGAATTTGTGTGGAATATATTCATCGATTCCTTCACGCAGGATTTCCAAAAAATAACTCCACGTTACTTCGGAGCTCTGGTTATTTTGTCGTAGCTACAAATTCCGTGAATGAAGCTTCTTACATCTCTATAAATTTGATGAAATAGTATTTTTTAAATAAGTAGACTTTACGTTTATGTTTTACACTGGACTCTTCATTTGTTTTCATGGTCGTAAAAATTACATTACGGTCACTAATTCCTTCGAGGATATCGGCGCGCTTAATCATTGTAGGGTGACAAATAGCTAAAAAGTCTAGTACTTTATTTTCTCACGTGGTTTTGTTAACCAATTGAGTTAGAGAGTGGTGTGAAAGCGTATTGAGTAAGACCTGGCTTAAATCTCGCTTCCTTCAGCTTGTTTCTACACAATCGATTACCCAATTCATAGCCGGGAGGATGAGGTATCCCCGATAATCATGATGTTTTTGTTATCTCTCGAGGTAAATGAATTGATACAAAAGGTCTAATTTGGAATCTAGTGGTCTATAAAAAGAAAAATATGTATATTTCTCCTGTTTTGCAGTAAAATTGTACACAATACACCCTCTCTATTTTATTGTCGTCCAATATGTGCTCGGTACTATTCAAATATGATATAACATCTTCAAGATTACTCCGTCACCAGTCCCATCCCAGCCAGCACAAGGGATATCGAATCCCGGATATGAAAGGGAAATACCAGGTAAAAGATACGCTAAAGAAATCATTACCGGATAATATACGTATAGCATGCTGTTAACGTATCCGTATCAAAGAGCATGCAGAGATTCGGACAATCAAGGATGGTAAAATTTGAAGGTAGGTACACTGTTAGATATATAAGCCAATGCTGCTTTTGGGCAGGCACATTTTCTCGCTCTCGTGAATAAATTTTAATTCTTAGTCTAGTATTTGGTAGCAGACATAGCATCAGTTGTTGACATACTGAGCTCGCTCTAGCGGAAATTTATAAAACCTAAGATATGAACAAGCGAACGTCGCTTCGACTCTGCGAAAATCGCCATCGTTGGATTCCCGTCTTGATTGAGGGATTGAGCTCACGTTTGCTGTGGTTTTCCCGCAAGTACTTTTGCTGCTCTTAAATCTGCAGGGCATAAATTGTGCTACGAAAAATCAACGATTCCATACCAGACATTTGTACGCGTGAAACAGGCAAGGTACCTTTTAATTTGTGTTTTCATTTCCTGTCTTTTAAATGTAGGTAACTATGAACGTGCTATTTAAGTAAATTTTTGTTAATACTTTCATATTGCTATTTGGTACTTGATTCGTTTTATTAATTTCATTTCAAATTAGAAAATCAATGTTAATTTTAAGCATTACTTCTTCAATTTTACCGTTTGCTTCGTGACTTCATAACTAAGGTCTGAAAATGTGAAGCAGTTTCTGGTTCGGTAACTTATATTCTACCCAGCCCAGCCTATCATGGATAGTAATTTATTATGCAGATAGATTATTGCAGCAAGTTTTTCATACCTATGTACCTCTGGGATTAAACAGGCGTTATCCGTGATCGGTATTTATTTAATATTATGAGGTTCGGTAGAGGAAGAAAAATAACCTCTAAACAACAGTTGTGGTACGTGTAGGTATGAATCATGTAACGCATTTTTTTAGGGTCTGCATTAGTGTTCAATCATTTATCGTATTTCTAAATGTTCTTTCCATTGTATGTACAACAGAACAGTTGTGGAGATTTCCGCAGAATTCTGCCGTAGTCTCCATACGTGGATTTGTGTTTTACATAGTTCATATGGAGCCTTTTTGATTTTTCCGTTTCTATATCTTGACTGCATTAACGAAGTCGCGCACGAACTACAATTGGATTGGTGTTTTTGGTGCGTGTTTTATGTGAGATTAACAGTAATTGGAAGACAAATGCAGTTATTTAAAAGCAAATTTATTGCATGCTACTAACCCATTATTACCCAGCTAGTATGCTAAGTGCATTTCTATTCCATCCCAAAGTTATAAAGTCCCAAATTTACTGGTTTTATACTGCGTATAAGTAAGAGGAAACTGCTCACCTGGCCGATTCGCGTATTTCTGAGCGAAAGTCTTATGCATGTTACTAAATGCCGACTTTAAAGACTAAGCCACCAAATTTCCTTCCCTCATATAATTAATTTAATAATTGGTAAGGTAAGTATCACTTAGGCCATAGTAATTTAAATAGGTAAGAAATTGATGTTTAGCTGTCATAATGTTTTCATAATGTTGTGACGAGATCGACTGGATATCCAGTCGATCTCGTCCATAGATCTTATACCCTGGTGGAAAAACTTTGCTATAGACAATATACTCTGCAAGCCGGCTCAACTGCGTTTTACGATGTGCTCAACTTTGGCTCGATTGGTCTTTACGCTACGGGAAATTTCTATTACTAAATTTATATCGCATTTTGCTTTATGCCTGACCGTTAACTGTTTTCTTTGATTCTACGTGTTATCTTTCTTATGAGGGAGCGTTTTGGAGATTTTTTGCTCTGTGATTTACAATTATGTATTTGAGCCTCCCCATAGGTTTTTGGTAATGCAGATCTACGCTACACTGACTACCACCATACTGACATCACATCTATGTTTTCGAACGTCAATCCCACTAAGTGACCTACACTCTCGCCTACAAAATACGTACAGTACTCGAAAATCCTACGAGACACCCGTTCTGACGCCTGAGTGGAATAATGTACCCCAGAACGGTTGTGGGGAGCGTGGCATGATCCGAGCACCGAACAAAGATCTATGGATTCCGCCCCTAAGCTGTCACAGAATGCCCATAGCCTCCTGTTCAAGCAGTCAATCCTGCTCCAAACATGGTGACCGCGGTCAGTCCGTGAAACATTGCTACAAATGGACAGCCGCAAGTCGACACCAGATGTCGTCCGGACGCGTTCAACTTCCGAGTATAAATCCCTGAAGGAATTTAAAATCTCGTCGGTTTTACGCTCGGAGGCATCATTGGTGCCAACACGAGCCACCACCCGCAGAAGAGCAATCCGCATCATTCACCGCTGTGCGCATCGCAGCCATGGTGTTGGGTACCAATCCTTCCGGTGTACACCAGGAGGTGACTCGTTGGTCCGCTCCGTCTCTCCTTGTCCTCTTCCGCAATGAGAGCACAATCCGCCGGACTTGAGAACGAACTTTATCATGAGAATTCTCGCCCTCCCTGCCCGGCTAACCGCGAGAGTCCTCCATGAACCCTAAACCTCGAGACAGGAGATGCGCTCACGTCCTCGCTAACAGGCGTCACTGGGCCGTCCTTCGACAGCACCGTGAAGCTCTTGCGATCGGGGATGGGGGCTGCTTCCGCTCCCCCCTCTTCGATTTGGCCACGCTGCTGCTGGGGCATAGCGCTTCCTCCAAGACCTCTCACAGCACCACCTTGGTGCTGTGAGAGGTCTTGGAGGAAGCGCTATGCCCCACGACGACCGTACACCCCGTCACACGAGAGTGGATCTCCGCAACCATCCTCTGCAGCTCGGCGACGCGGACCTACAGGAGGTCGCTCTTCGCCTTGCTCTTGAAGCTAGCTGCAGACCGTCGGTCACCCATACTATGCTACTGGTTTTGCAAAACTACAATATTCTTTATCCGATTGAGTTTCTTAAAAGTGAGAGGTTACACGTATCGTATACAGAACTCTACACGAAGTTGCGTGATGTAGGGAGTGGTTTGAATGTAAACGGTTGAGTGGGCTGGAGGACCCTTGCAGTGGGGGGTGGGGCAAGGGTGAAAGGTGGGTGGAGGCCCAAGGGGGGGGAGTATCGGAAGGGTAATTTTAGTGATGAGGGGTATGAATGCATCGGTTGGGTTGGGAAGTTGAGCACTGGTGTATGACGTGCGTGTGCTGTTTTGAGGAGAGCGCACCAGCATAAAAGAGCTTAAAGGGGATTATTAAGTAGAGAGGTTCACACTTGAGGATTACTCTTACTTCTTCGAATTAGATTATCTAGTCATAATGCTAACTAGGAGTGAAAATACTATGGAAGTTTAAGTAGCCTATAACTAGAATTCACTATGCACGTAATCGGAATGTTCAAATACAGCAATAATTTACTATGTATAACTAGCATCAACTATTGCTGAGTACATGCAAAGAAACTGATCAAAAGTAATGGTATAAAAATTTGCTAGTGCGTGAATGCAATGAAGTTGATCTATTTTTGTATTTTTCAAGTATTGCCAGAAAACACCCTCAAATGAAGAGAAGTGAAGCAAACCAAGGGTATGAAAAAGAGCCACTAAAACACTAGTATAATTAAGTTTTAGATAAAAGAATAAACACAATAGCTATATATACACTATTGAGGAACGAATAAAGCCGTGGAGGCAAAAAAGATGAACACAATAGGATAATATAAGGCTAAAAGCAAATAAAAAGCTATAGTGTGTCTACTTATCCGGTTCACCCTGGCGTGGCAGCGCACTAAAATATGAGAGGCCAAGTGAAGCCACTGCTTCACTGGATTCTCTCACACACACAAAATAATTATACTAAGAACGCCAGTAGATGTACACTACTAATCACTAAGCAACAACTACAATCACTATTAGACACAACACTCAGGGTTGAAGCTTCTAGGCGCTAGCAGATCGCTGACGGTCAGTGAGGAAACTGGTTCCGGGAGCACTCCGCAGACTCAACCTCATCCTTCGAGAACAGGTAGAAGGATCGAAATCGCATTCGGAATCTCCACATAAAGCAGACATTACAGGTGAGGGTAGTTCGCTGGTTTACGCGGGAATCTTACTACTCTCTTCCAAGCGCTGTGTAATGGGTATCCATCTTCTCTGTTTCCGCGGCGTTGATCAAATGATTTCAACATTTCGAACATAAAATTCGAAGACGCAAAAGTAATAGCCAAGGAAAACAGGTACTTCCCGAGAATAATAAGAGAGGCTATAGAAATCGTAAAAACACCTAAGAATTTTAACAGAGAAGATGGATGGTGCTGAATGACACCTACGCGGATGCAACCCGAGAAATGTTGAAATCATTTGATCAACGCCGCGGAAACCTGTGAACTAACATCACTCACCTCTACGGGGAGGAGATTCACAGGAAGATAAGGAGATTCGAGGAGCTTAGAACGAAGAAGGGGAGAATCCTGTCATCTATGGCCTTTCTCCAACGATGCCGGGACACAAATACGATACCTACCTGCGTGGAAGTCAAACACCACCTTAAGACACGCAAAGCCAAGAAGATCCTCCGCCGCTGCAGTGAGGCCCTTCTGAGAGAGCGGATTCACGATAAAAGCTGGAACTTAGTTAGACCTCTGCTCCGAAGAACTCTACCGCGTTCATCTGGAGCTGGGTGCAACCCTGAATACTGACGACTGGGACACAACGGAGCGGATTACTTACGAATCTTCCCGCGCCATACTATCGACTACGTGGGAAAATCAAATCGAAAAATTCCAGAAGCTTAACAGTAGACAGAATCCACCGACGATCCACGCCCCTGACAAGGACCTTTCCGTCGTGAACCTGACGGATCTACACCTAAATGACGCTGCAACCTCCATTTTGTCCAAGGGATTGAACTTCGCTCTAGCCCCAAGAGCAATACCTCAAGAAAAGATCATCTCAGAAGTGGAGTCTTCAATCCGGAAACTACCAAAAGCAGCTGCCGACGAAATTCGTGAAGATGTCGCACGTATCCTCCAAGTTGCAAGACCACCTAAACCGAACACCACTGCCAAGAAAAGGAAAGCCTTAAAGAGCTTCGAGACAACGAGGGGATTCTCATTTTACCAGCGGACAAAGGCAACGCAACGGTCTTGATCACCATAGAGGAATACGAAAAGAAAATCATGCATTTACTCAGCAGTTCGACGTGTAAGAAGTTGAAAACTGATCTTACGGCCAAAACAGAGAAAATCACAAGGGCGATCATCAAGCAATTGTCAATTCCCAGAGAAGGACAACGACGACAACTCCCGACTGCAACCAAACCACCAAGGCTGTACGGCCCGCCTAAAACACAAAAAGGACACCGCTCTGACCTATTGTGAGCCAGACCGACGCCCCGACTGATAGACTCGCCAAATACCTGGCGCTGTCTCTGCAGCAATACGTTGGGCAGACACCGTCCTCTGTTAAGAATTCTACACACTTCATTGACATTATAAAAAAATGTCTCCATCAACGACAACGATCTTCTGGTCAGCTTCGACGTAACTTCGCTTTTCACCAACGTTCCTATCCAAGAAACGCTGGAGACTATCCAAGGACATACATCGCGTGGCATCCCTGAAGACTTCCCTATATTGGTGGAGCATTGTCTTCGAAATTCCTCTTTCCAATGGAATTGATGCCACTACGAGCAGACGGAAGGCGCAGCTATCACCACTACCCCCGGTAGTAGCCAATCTCTATATGGAGCACTTCGAGAAGAAAGCACTGGAGACCTGCGACAAACCACCATCCCTGTGGCTAAGATACGTAGACGACACCTTCGTCATTTGGCCACACGGCGAGAAAGAATTGGACAAATTGCAGCAACATCTAAACTCCCAGCATCACACCATCCAGTTCACGATGGAAGTGGAAAAGGAGAATCAGATGCCTTTCCTCGACGTATTGGTGAAGAAGAAATGAAACGGGAGACTTGGACATTCTCTATACATGAAGCCTACGCACACTGATCCCTACCTGAGTGCTGCATCGCATCACCATCCTAGCCAGAAGACTGCACTGGTAGCCACACTCGTAAATCGAGCTTACAAGATATGCGACTCGGATTCACTGCCTAGCGAGAAAAATCACCTGCAGACAGAATTACAGAGGAATGGATACAGGAGGGAAATGGTCCTGAAAAGGACCGAGAGAGAAGAAAGGTGAGGCCTATCGACGACAGCACCTGAAGGAAAGGACGAACCCAGACCGGACCCTAAGGCCTATGTAACCATCCCTTTCATCGCGGGGACCTCGGAAAAAAATCGCTAGGGTCTTACGGAAGCATGACGTGGTCACGAGGTTTAACTGTGTCACCAAGATAGCCGACATTCTTCCCGGGCTCAAGGACAGAGTTCCATCAACCCTCTCCGAAGGCGTTTACCAAGTGCCATGCTCTTGTGGGAAGTCATACATAGGCGAGACCTGCAGAGCTTTGGGCACTCGGCTGAAGGAACACCAGAGAGCGACAAAAATAGACAATTCAAAGCATCTGCCATCTCAGAGCACACATGGAGTGAGCCGGGACACATACAATTCGAAGACGCAAAAATAATAGCCAAGGAAAACAGATACTTCCCGAGAATAATAAGAGAGGCTATAGAAATCGTAAAATGAACAATGCAGACATCGCATCCGGAACCAGACAACAGAATCGACAGTCAACACTACGATGAATGCATTGCACCCCGGATCCACATCACAAAGTTTGACGCTGCCGCAACATCATATCAGATGACCACCCTGGAAATCTCACCTGCACCACCATTTCCTGCAAACAACACATCATAACACGGCGGTCTGCGTGGGGGTAAAATGTAGTCACTACCTTCATTGTACAAGAAGGCGGGTTGAGTATAAGAGGGGGAGGAGTCGGAGGGCATGAGGGAAAAGATGGAGCAGCATATGCTACTAGATGGCGTATTGGAGGGAAATAGCTTCAATGTCGGGGTCATCGGGTGTAGAATTTTCATGGCAGTGGCAGCATTTTGAAAGAGAAGGACGAGGCGAGGTCTGAGGAGAGACGACGAGAAAAGACTGGTGAATTCCCTGACGTCGCGCGGGACCTGTGAAGGTCGGATACTTGGCCTTTGCGGAGTAGAGGCATTCGAGTCGTGGGCTCGGAAAAGAATGGAGAGTGAGCTCTGTAGCGAGGTAGTATTGGATATTGTGTGAGGGGAAGGGAGTCGGTGGCGGAGATGCGGGATAGGCGGATGGGGGGCGTTTTAGGACGTTTTCGAACTTGGCAAACGCATAGTTAACTTGCTATCAAGTTATCTTGATTCCTAGGCAGACGGAGTGACATCCTTACTTGACATTGTCGTGCCGTTCTACGATGGAAGAGACACCATGCGCCCCCTCATCTCGTAAAACATTCGAAAAGCGCCGTCCGGGTCCATAATTTTTGTGGGTGATTGAAGTGGATTACTTCTTGAAAATGCTTCCCATCCTTATGCGGCAATTTAAAAGAGAATATTATTTTTTAAATCTTATTGCTTACGAATAAAATATCTCCTACATCACAATATGGTGAATAACGATTGTGATTCGATTTCTAGGGGCTGCTAACGTGGACGAAGTATCGCTCACTGTATTTCACCACAGTCAACGTCTTTATGCACAAAAAGGCATTACAATGTTTTTTGCCTATATAAAAAACACGTAAGAATACATTAATGTATTACACTCAGAGCAAACTACCTATGATCTTCAACTGTTGACTGATAAAATACGCGCGTTGTAACTAACATAATTAAGTTGAAAACAAATTACATTTACTCAAATGGTTTATTGTCACCCTTCTGTGATGAATGCAGTAAAAACCTCTCCAATGCTCAACGTTATTAACAATGATGATGTTTGTTAGCAAAAACTAATGCTGCCAATGAAATTAGGGCTACCTGAGAGAACTTTCCATCGGACCATAATTCTTTCAACGGGGACATTTTTTTTCCTTCCAGAGCAAGGAAATGTGTAGGTTCAATGAAGTAAACAAGGATGGAGCATCTACAATGTGTGGAATTATTCACAGAACTATTAGCTACCAAATCTTTTATCAGTATATTTACATTTAAAAAGCCTTTAAATATAGCGAATTCATCAATTTTTCTGCAAAAAATTAATAAATATCACACAAATATACGTAATAATCATAAAGCAGTATCCATTTGAAAGTTTCTTCACTTCTATTTTCCGTGCAAGCCCATATTATCACACCCCGAATTCTAACTTAATACATAGCAAGCATAACAAGTCTGCTTTTTCATTTACTTGGTTTCTTGACTAGGTATCTAGACAATATGCCGCCTACGGTCACTTGAATTTGACGTCATACCCGCCCAATGAGATCTAGGTTCCAAGGGAAGATTGCTCGATTTACCAAGTTCGAAAATGGCCTTAGTAGGGCGCGTTGAAGAGGGCGAGATTGGAGGATGTCTCGGAAGGGGAGAAATATTTTGACGAAATAAGAACGGTCAGAGTGTATTCGGAATTTGAGGTGGCTGGAGCGGCTACTGTGATTCTTTGAGTGCACGAATATTAGGGTTGTGCACGACCTTTTCTTATTGACGTGTACAAAAGGTAAGGCTAAAAAGGAAATATTGGCAGTGTCTTTTCAATTTTTATGGCCTGTATATTTGCGTTAAAGCCCTCAAAAAGTGGCAAAATTTTATGTTGCGCTGGAACATTCTGCCGCCATATTGGTTGGATGGTGACGTCACAAGGCAGTACCATATCGCCGCAACCTTAGCTTTGGTTGCCGTGTTGTGGGAATCAGCGATATAACATAATTTTTGTGATCAGAAGAAATTTACGAAACACTAAAAGATATTAAAAGACGCGATATGAATGGTGCATTGTTCGTCAACATTGATTCGAATGCTTAAATGAGAATTTATTTTGTACCAAAAGCCAATAAAATTGAAGGGAAATGGTTTCAGGTGGTCATCCGGTTAAGAGTGCAAAAGAAACACTTTTTTTCTGAGCAATAAAAATTACAGCTCTCTACCCTTTGAGTTATGCATAAGTGTACTTTTTCAGCGTAAAAAATAGATAAAATACCCATAAAAGATTGTAAAATACAGGAGAAAATCGGTGATCATTAGGGTCCATCCCTGCTGGAGTATCAGTTTGATGGGGGAAATAGAACCCAATGTTTTTGTCGAATGCAAAACATTATAATTTTGTTAGATAAAGATATATATTTCTATTGTCGATGAATAAAAAGGGCCAGATATAAGAAATCACGATGAAATGTTTTATAAAACGTTCAATTGATCCTTCTATGTACCTAAAAATAATGTCGTTTAAAAAGGCTCTTTAACTATATTTTAGTTAATTTAGGTTGGCTCATATATAGAAGTTTTTCATAATTTTGATTATCTTCTCTGTTATCACACCATATGGAGAATGACAACAGGAGGAAGATTGAATTGAAAGATTCGATTGGCGGATCCTGCTTTGCGCCGCTCACACCAAATGTCGGCCTTCGCAAGAGAGTCATCCTATATCGACGTATCCTAATCGTCATAACTGTTCCCATGTTACCGTCAATGCTTTCTTCATTACTGAAAACTTATCTCCATTTCTATTGTTCACTTAAGCATAATATGTTGTTAATTTTTCATTGAAAACATCTGTCAGCCGCCTCTCTCCACCGAGTTTCTCTTTATTTTCTTATTACGAAGTTGCGTGCCGATTCGTTTTTCCACGTGTCCGACACTACCTCTTTCTTAAAAAAAACTATATTTTCCATCGCATCTTCCTCTGGGTTTGCTTTTGAAATATTAAAAAACCTCTATGGATCTCCATTTCCAATATAATCTATGGATTTTGCACCAAAAATGTCCACAGATTTAGAAAATATTTCGATGACCGTATTCACTTACATTTTGCTTGCTGATTCTTCTGCAATTTTCTCCGTGTCATTGGTCCCTTTTTTCTTCATGGTATTACACGCTTGGCAGTACAATGTTTTCACTACAAGGTCTAATAACTGACTATTTTGCTACAATGTCAAATGCGCGTTATTACACCAAAATGAGGTAAAGCCATGTTTTATCAGGTGTCATCGCCGTATACTTTCCCATGTGCGGCTCTTATTCCACTGTTATTCTTTTCTTCCTCTCCTGCTTTCTGCCTCAAGATGTCCAACAATTATGCGGTCGCTGAGTAACCATGCCGCACAATACCGCGATACCTTGCTTTTAATGATACTTGGCTCAGTACCACAAAAGCATAACATGTATTAATGCCTTCCAGTACAACTCCAAGTAGCCACATAACGAACACAATCCCTGTATTTATTAAGTACCTGGTGTTGATCGATGAACCGGAGTTTAATTTTCTCTGCTACCACTCACACGCGAAATAATAAGTTTGAATCCTACGCCATGATGATGACCATTCTTCGATTTCTCCCGTTATTTGCACGCTCCACATGTGAGTCTCCAAAGGCATGACTGACCAATCAAAAATTCTACTACTCCATTGTGATGGAGCGGATTATAATGATTGATGAAAGGATGAGACAATGTTAACTTTCTCCTAAGTAATTTCTGAATGTTCCAAGTTTTACTCCTTTCTCCACCACAATCGCTGCTGAAATACGTTGAAAATCATTCAATTCGCGAAGAGAGCAGCGTACCTCTAAGAATAAATTGTAAACAAACAAATTTAGTTGTAAACAAGATTGCCTGCTGAGGACGACATCTCACAGATATAGGTCTTATTTTACCTCGAGTGTGGTAAAAATATTACTAATATTTTATGCTGTTGGTTGGAAAAGATACTTATGGTCATCATGTACGTCCATACATATCCGGATCCCGTTCCAGCTACAGCCGGGTCTGGGTGTTAACCATGCCTCTCCATCTACTTCTATCTTCACACAATTTTTCTTCCTGCACTTGTTGCCATGGCAACCCTCTCTTCTCCACGCTCTCCTGCACACCTTCTTTCCATCTTTTTCTAGGTCTTTCCTCTAGGTCTTTTTCCATTTAGCTGCAGATCTTCCATTATTCGTGGCAATCGGCTTTCTTCCATCCTTTAACATGCCCATACCATCCAATTCTTGCCTTTTCCACTTTATCTCTTATACTTTCTTGGTTCGAATCTGTCCTTATATCTGTATTTCTTACTCTGTCTCTTCATGTCTTCCCTTTTATTGCTGTTAGGAATTTCATTTCACTTGCTTGGATTCTGCTCCATTCTTTTTCTTTTGTAGTCCATGTCTTGTTTCCATTTTTCTGTCCTGTGTGTAATTATTGGTACATAATAATTTCTATACATGATTTGCTTTGCTGTTGTTGGTATTTTCTTGTTCCATACTACATTTTTTATCATTTGATAAAAATGTATCCTTTCTGCAGTCTTCTTGTTATTTCACTTGTTATATTTCCATCTGAATGTACTTCACTTCCAAGATGTATAAATTTTTCCTCAGTTTGGAGAATTTCACCATCAAGAGTAATATTAATGTTTACTTGCCTATATCTTCCAAACACCATGACTTCAATCTTTTCCTTGCTAATATGAAGATCGAACTTTTTCATTTCTTTGCTCCAGGCATCCAACTGTTTTTGAATGTCCTCTTCCCTTGGCAAACTCATGGTCATCATCTAATTATTCAAAGTATCCACGAATTTCAAACAGGTTTTGATGGAGTCATTACCTTACTACCCTCAACATTTATGAGGTGGTTTGTTGAAAAAATATCCAATTATGATGAATAAATGCAAATATATGATCTACGGATGGTTTCCGTTATTATGCTACGGAGCTTACTAAAAGTTGAAACGGAACATGCCGGTAAACGAGCAGTTTTAGAATGCGTAAAATGGGAAACGCCTGTTACCAACAAGAGTCTGAGATGCCTTACTGACTTGTGACATCACAGTAAGTTTTCAACGTGGCTGCCCCTTTGGTGGTGCTGCTATTTTCTTCGTAATTCCGAGGTGTTTTTCCGCCCTAGACTATAATTCTTGCGTTCTAAATTTGGTTTTATGATGTATTGATACGCCAAACTTTCATTTAAGACCGCTGCTTCGGGTATTGGAATAAGTGGTGCAAAATCCCACGACTTTTCCATGAAGTCCAAAAAGCTTCTCGTACAACATTTCACTTAAATGTGTGTATTTGGTGGAAATCACCATGCACATAGAAATGATGCATGAATTTGAATGCATTTCGAAATTTAATTGAAAATCATTAGTAAATACGTGTTTTTTCCTCTGCATGATTTCTTGATACTTGTTTGCCAATACTGTAATATTTACGCATTGTTTTGCAATGAGGAGAAATTATTTAGTAATCCAATTATTTCGACAAATATACCAAGTGCCACATGGATTCGTGTTTAAAAAACATTAGAGTGCCAAGAAATTAAATCGATAACATGCATTTTGTTCACTTTTATTCATACAGATCACTAATGATCACACGCATACAAAGTTCCTGCACATCTGTACATTAGCAGAAATCCTTGCAACCACCATGGGAGAGACTCGATGGCAAGCTAGTGATATGAAGGTAGGAGGAAAGATATCCCTGTCAGGATGGAGAACGCCCGAAAACCTGCCACTCGACTGGAGGAATACCCAATGATATCTTGGACTCCAATTGCTCTCGATGGCCACGGATTTGGACGCCGTAATGCAGCCCCGCGAGGAGGCGCCCACGGCCCTGACGGCGTCCTTCGAACCCTCCTCGGCCGCGAATGCTGAGGGACCATCCGACCAGAGTCTCTCACGCGTTCCCGAGGCGCCGAAAGTGGGCCAGGCGCCCGCCGCCGAGTGAGACGGCCGTGCCTCGCGGCGGAGATGCCGCGCCGCCGCTCGCCCGGCAGCGCCGCCGTCCACAGCAGACGCTCGCGATATGGCCTATTTACGGTATGTCATTGGCCGGGGGTATCCGAGGGGGGAGGCGGTGGATTTGGGAGGGGGGGGGGGTAGCGGACCCCTCCACAACACCACCGAGGGGATGCTCAGTCGATTGTGTGTCGTGGACTCGGTGCAGAGCTGAGGCGAGCCGAGAGAGCATGCACCAAGGTCGTGCCCAAGAAAGCACTGGTCAGCGTCCGGCGTAAACACAGTGCTCCATCCGCGTGTGTGTGTTACCGTTGGTTGGTTCAGTGTTCGCCCTCCCCCCTGAAGAGCCGGCGCACGAGCCGACGACGAGGCCTTGACTTTGGAAGCTGATTCACCTTCCCCTCGTGGCGGCGCTCGTATCGGCCCGATTTGACGGTGAGTTCATTGCCACGGGACTCGTCGCTCATTGAAGTTGCCGGCTGGGATGCTTTTACTACGAGGCGAGCCTCAGGATTTACATTCGGCTCATCCCAGTCCTGCTTGATTTTTCGTTTCTGTTTAGCTATGACGGCATTCAACAGTGTGGGAACACTCCTATTCTCTCATCCCATGCCCGTCGACTGATTTTTCCCATTTTTAGGCTTAGTAATGAGCCGCATTAAAATATAATAGGAACCTTGGTTTGAACCGCATTACTTGACATCAACAACGTAAACAACCCTCCCTAAGGCATGTAATCCTTAGAAAATGTCATATAGCCCTTTCTTTCGACAATTCAGTGCAAACGTCTTTTTATTTTAGTAACTAAAATAAAACTTTGTATAATCCACTATAGGTTAAATAACAAGACCCGGGTTTCGACACCTCGTGTCATCTTCGGGTGCAGATACAACATCTGCCACTCTATATATACAGGTTCGTGGTAGGGGAGGGGAAGGAATCTGGGAGAGGAGGGGTGAGGGGGGGAATGCTTGGAGGTGGGAAAGGGTTAGGGGGTGGAGAGGGGAAAAAAATCATAGTTTGTGTTTTGGGCAAGTCAACTACAATTTACACTGTGGAAGGTATGGTTTGGGTATATGGTGAAGGGCCATGATCACATTTACAAAGTAAACAAAGTTCATCAGTTCACTTGAGTTATCCGGGTTTTTAGGGGGTGGAGAACATGGGAGAGTGGAAGGGGAGCACTTGTTCGTTAGCTGGGGGATGGTTTGTGTTTAGGGAAATGCTGCTACAATGTTCACTGCGAACTACCACGAACCTGTATATATAGAGTGACAGATGTTGTATCTGCACCTGAAGAGGACACGAAGTGTCGAAACCCGGGTCGTGTTATTAAACCTATAGTGGAGTATACAAAGTTTTATTTAAGTTACTATGAATTACTTCCACAAAGTCAAGCCTGGAACCATTTCCTTTGTCTTTTTATTTGTTCACGATTTCATTGATTCTCTTCTCACGTACGTCACGTTGTTTGACGCTCAATGATGGTCTCGTGTGTGTGAAGAATTTCTCCCTCCGCTTTTTTGAACTTAGTATATTTGTACAGCGATTCTTTGGAAATATGAACTTTTTGTATTCATTTGGCAGCATATACTAATTGGAATGACATTTTTTCTGACTGTACTGTATTTGTAGACCTGCCTTTTATTTGTAAATATTTCATCATAATTAATGCCAACGTTGATTAGAAATAAGTTTGCTAGTTACAAAAGATTTTTTTAGTTGACGAGTCACCACAGAATATAATTAAATGTTTAGCGATAACTACCTTCAAAAATGTTTAAGGATTTCATATCCTGTCTCATGAAGTGACCTAAATATATAGAGATTGTCTGGTAATGGCAGCCAACGACAGTTAAGATTCTTGTAGGAATGGGAGATTCATTAGCTGAAGCTCATGGAAAAAAATGCTAATATTTTAATGGCTGTGGCTAATAAGACCTGGAATAAATTATACGAAAACTCAATGGTCCGTCCGAACTAGGCCGTGTGTAGCACCCAACATCCACGGAAATGCATTCTGCTATACGGCGCGTGCCGCGCAAATATTATGCTTGGCGATTCTAGGAATTTTTGTGGTCCACATGTGTCCTACTTCATATCGGAATGTTTATCTGAAATTTTGTTTTAACGAGAGATGAATGGAAAATTAATAAAAAAGGTGCACTCGCGCCAAATGGTTGAACTACAAGGCACTCCCTCTTCAAGATCACCTCTCCCTCGCCTCGACGCGAGCATTTTTTCGTTGCGCGTCAATTAGAAAATCGCAAAGGATAGCGACTCGTGGACAAGTCCGTCCGACTCAAGCGTGTGCAATTTCAGACCAACTCGACGCTAAAGCTTCTGACGGTTAAAGAAAGCTAAAACTTTTTGCACACTATATTTTTCAGGTGGTAAATAAGTCGAGTGGACCACCAAAGGGAAACCTCAACAACTGAGGATTCTTAAGTGTGATTGTACCCATTATGGTATGGTATCCTATCAGAATCTCTCAGCACTATAGATTAATATTTGTAATTTGTTTAAATAATGTTCATGCTGCTCTTAAAACCTCCCGATGATATTAATTAAACGCGGTTTTCCCATTAAATTTGGCCAATTGCTAATAACAGACGGCATGAGTGCACACAAAAATACTGCGGCCGGATTCAAATACCTTGGGGAACATGCCATTTTGGCTCGTTTTCAGCATCTATGATTCGTCCACTGGCAATATTCATGGCTTTTGGCATTGTCGGATGGTCGAAAGAAGGGATATCTCTGAACTTTATTATGTGAGTAACATTAATTTTATTACCGACCACACCAAACATTATTAATTGCTCAGTTACATAATGAACGTCAAACTCAGGCTAAATACTGAATGTATTGGGTGAAGACCTTGCTTATTTTCAAGGCGGGTGGTTTACGCTCTAAATGGCGGGTGCCCTCATCAGCCAATGAAATTCGGTCATGCGTAAAGGAATGCAAATTGTGGCGTTGAATTATCGGCCGAAGGATATTTGGTGCAACTCTACGGTTATACCGACGGATAAAGATCTAGTCGGTCAAACTGAAAGTCACGGCTCCGATTCACGTCTTGTGAATTATGAAGAGTCGTTACTGAAGAGGATCAATGCATTTTGATGTGGTGATTTCCGTCGAACCTCTCGGAGCTCAGTTCAGCCGATTCATGCTTGAATTTATCGCATAATATACTCCAAATGGAATAAATAGCATATTATGCTTCCAGTATTTTCTTCTCAGTGTTGACATTGTGAGTGATCACCAATGGTGTAAATGTAAATGTTACTGAACAAACTTGGCACTTCACGCACGGGGTAAGAACTGGAGGTCGTAGGCGGTAAGAACATGAGTTCACAAAATTTTTGTCCACAGAAACTAGTTCTGCTTTGGGATGATTGAAAGCATTAGAATGAATGAACGCTTGAAATTCCTGAGGAGAAACAAGCTTTTTTCACTGTAATCACATTTTTCTGTCTTCATATTTGTTCTTTGTTTCGGAAAAGCTCATTTTTTACCATAGATTTTACTTTATTTTTAGTGTTACTATGCTAATTGCCTTTCTTAAATAGTAGTTGCGAAGTTGGAGGTGGATTGTGCATTGCACACATTTACCTATCATCAGAAGTATTGTCGGACGCTACTACCTCCGTAAAGGAATTAATTTGAAAACAAAGGCAAAATTCATTTCAAGATATTTGTTGTTTGGGCGAATTTTTACCAAAATGGTATTTAAATCTTCCGACGATATGCTACTGGTTTAATTGATAAGGTATTTTTTTCAAAACTATAGGTTTACTTTTGCGGTTTTTTAAATTTCAATTATTCGTCTCTCTAACCGGCGACCGCGCAGTTGCTGGCTCATTTCACTTTTAAAATAGTAGGTAACTCTCATCGGCTTGCATCTGCTGCTTGCATTGCGTTGCTCATCTGTATTTACTATCACGCATCGTTAAACAGGTAATGATGCGATGGCGTTCTTATTTTTTACTTCGCTGCTAAAACAGATTTTCTGTGGCTTTCTTTTGCATGCAGTCTCCTCATTAACGTCCCACATCAAAAGTGAGGATGCAGTTTTGTTTGTTCCATGTACAGTTCTTCATGCAACTCCTATTCGTTCAAAATATTTGAATCATTTAAAAAAAAATGGAACTGGAATGTGTCCAAATTTTGCGAAGGAAAATCGCCACAGTTTTCGTAAAGTAGCAGAAGTTCCGATTCGGTCGCACCAGTGATTCCCTCCGATGAAATGAAGCGAGCAAAAGGGCAATAATTTTTTACCACGCATGAATGCCACACTTTTCCGGCAGCCTTTCGTTATTGTCGCTTGAATTCGCGAGCAAACGGAGAGCGGAGTGACTGCAAAGGGGGAGCAATGTTTAGTGCAGCAAAAAAGGAAAATGATATGAAATTTCTCCTCCTTCTGGAGGTAGAAAGTGCCAAGGAGATAGGCATTGACAATAATTTAATGGTTGCGTCCCTGCGGTATAAAAATGAAAATGAGGTCTTGGGAGAAAGTCAAGTCGTTCAACCCGTTAACATTATTCTTCAGAGAAAATAATGCGTGAGATACTTGAAAGGACTTTTTACAAAAATATGTTTCGGAGGTGATTAGTACTAAAATTAATTAACCTGTTGATGAAATGAGCAAATACTGAATGATTTTCTCCAAAAATGCATTTAGGTGAACCTCTGGGAAAGGATTACGGGTAAAATATATTTATAGCGATTTGAACGCATTTGTGCCATGGGGCCCGAGGTTTTGAACACCTTCATGGTGCTATGAAATAGATATTTTGCATCGACGGGTATAATATCACATTGATATTTCATACATAAAGTAGGTATCAAGTATTAAGGTAGAGATGTCTCTCTTTTTCGGCGTTTAGCAGTAGTTACGAATAATTGCACAAAATATTTACTATTCCACTGTTCATGAGCCTTTGCAGGAGTATGAGTCCCTTGGGATTGAAAATTCTTGATCGATGGACTGGCACTTCTGACATTCAATTTTTTAAACCATATCTATTTACATTAGCCCATCTGTGATGTTTCCTTCAGCTCTAGCTGCGTGAAGAAAAAATCTGGGTGTGATATCAACGTATCCCGTCATATCTTTGAAGTTAGGGAAAACTGCCCTTAAACTATCGCAATTATCAGCACTAATGAATTCTTCAGAAATAATATTGTCTGTGAAACTGGCAATTCAGTAAGATAAAACATGGCCCCCAAGTTCACTTTGAAGTTCAAGAGGAGAAATTAGATCCGGCAGGTCTAAGAAATGAGGATGAATATTATTCAAATTGTTATTTCGTGCAACGATGGGGACGTAATGAGTTCTTTAGGCGAGGTGGAAGTTTAAGCACCTTCGCCATTGTAAGTGAAATTGATTGCCAATGAAATTTAAGTTTGAACATGCTATATACACGTTCAAAATATTTTCATCACCTTATCTCATCAGTAAACATTTATAATTTGAAATGGAGAACCTAAAATTATGACACGTAAAAAACTTTAGCATACTCAGAATCAACCTTTTTTCTGTTCTTTTTTAGTATTATAATAGCTGAGGAAGAGTATCGAAGCTAAACAGTGCAAAAATTATACCACTCAGCCAAGGACCTGTGACTCAGCCAAAAATCGGTGCTTCAAATTGAGGTCGTATGACCCCCAAATTTCTTGGAAACCCAAACTACGGGATTTTACAGGGCTTCAAATATTTCCGTGATTCCGAGTCGGCATGGAATCAGGAAATGCCGCCTTTCTTCGGCCTGTCTCTCTCCATCGCTGCAGGCTCCAAAGTACGCCAGCAAATTTTGCAGCTCACGGAGCATGGGTTGAGCAAATGGATTTGAAAGCTCTTTCTTGCCTTCGTAAAATGTGACCTCCACGGGAAGAAAATTAAAAACACCCGCACTCGCGGCATTAGTATCATATCCGGCAATCCATGAATATGCCTAATTGCAATATAAAACTTCTCACCAGCAAACTCAGCAGAGACGATTTGGGATGTGGACGACGAAAAGTCCGAAATCGTGCGAAGCATGGTGGAAGATTGTTTAGCGTGGATGGTCAGAAAACCTTTCTTTTGACTGCCAATACAAGCACGCCGAGAAGTGAGATGAATCACCATTACTTGTCATCACATTTTGATTCATCTCACCTTACGGAAGTACGAGCGAGATAGTTCCCTAATCATAATGGAGACCATATTCGACCTATATGTTTTTATTTCACCAGCTGTGAGACACACGAATTAAACATTCCATTGTTAATGGTGACATAGTATAGATTTACATGACAGAAATCGTAAGTAATTAAATAAAAAATATCTAAATAAGTCTTTAACTTGACTCATTTTTTTCACGCGGTACGTTTGAAACTCCATCAAAACGGAAGGTTTATTGAGATCCCGAAGCATTAACTGCGGTGACAATATGATTAATTTTAAAAAATTGTTGAGAAAACACACAAACTACACGCTGTTGATTTTTTGACGAGATCTAAGTGTAGGGTATGCTTCACTTTTTAAAATAAAGTATCTCTGGAGTGCATACACGTTCCCTTTCCAATATAAAATGGTTGGTATTTTTTGGCAATTGTCTCGGAAAGTAATGCGGCAAGAGGTTGACTTTTTGGTGTCATTGGAAGGGTGATATAGTTTTCTTTAAAATGAGACCAAACCCATCGTTGTCTAGGTAAAATGATATTTCGCTCAAACTACCTTAAGTTGGAGCGATGGGTGCTTTTATGCAACTGATTCGTTTCTTTTACGCTGCTAGTGCTTTGGTTTCCCAGCCTCTTCCTTTCTCTCGTTGCCTCCCTCCCTTTTACTCTGCCCTTGTCCTTCACCCCCTTTACTTCTACCTCCCCGCCTTGCCGCGCAGGTCGCCGCCAGGAACTTTGGCGGGAGCTATATGCAATCAATTATTACATTTCCTACAATCCCAGCGTGTGAAACAATGTTAATATGGTTACCTAGAGGTTATTGACGAGTGAAGAAAAAGTGCTACCCATCACCGGCAACGCACTTGCAGTATTTGAATGCAACGATGAATCATACACAATAATTGGGTGCTCTATCGGCGATTGGCAGGACTGAGGGGTTGGAGTCACTCTGCAGTGAGCATGTCCTCGCCGCTCAAAGTTCATATCAGCCTTCGTTGCTCAGCGACACACATAGCTGGGAGCGTGCGCCTTCAGCATTCCATGCGGCGAAACCTGTACTGCTGAGAGGGATGAAAACCTGTTAGTTCATTATTGCTTTGATATTACGGGAAAAAGGCATACAGCTATTACCTTTCAGTAGCTTTCCAATTCATACCTAGAAATGATAACTAGTAACAAAAAGATATGAGGGCAACCGAGAAGTTAATTTTATGTATTCATATTCTTTAGCATCACGAAGTTGACAGTGAAATGTTTAATATTTATGGTCAGGGTACCTATATATATATGAGAATGTGAAGCCTCTATTTACGGTGACAGGTCATTAGAGCCAGAAATGAAACTGAGAGAAAAAATTACGACGGACATAATTTTCATAGAAATATTCGGAAAACTGCTCTTAAAAAACTCGTTTGCCAATTTCACTTGATGGTGAGCTGAACTTTTTACAGCCCTTGTTCCAAGTGTGAATATCAATGAGTAGCATTAAGTATATATGTAATTGAGAATCTCACGGGTTGACTTAGAGAAAACTGTTAACCCCAACCTGACCCCGCAAGTTTCCACTTACCTTCAGAGTTTAGTGATCTGCAGATTGTCAATGTACATGCACTCTATCACATTTATCTGCACTCAAAAGAGCAAATTACTATTAAGTTACGCATAAAATTAGACTTATGAATATAAATAAAATAAAACTAACTTTCTGAGGGAAACTCCATGGGCCAGTTATCTCACTTCGGAAGTAATTCAAATAATACTAAAGTATTGCAGCAACAAACAGTATATAAGTAACTCCGCGTCTTTTGGCTTTGCAGCTACAAAGGAAAACTATCCATTTTAAAACTAATATTGGAGAGAGAAAAGTAATAACACTGTTTAAGGCCTGTTCTCTGAATGAATTTCAGTTAGAATGATGAAGTTTTCAGATCCAATCGTGACCAAATATAACGATTGCAGGTGGACCAGTCGATGCCTATGATGTATCGCCATGTTTTAAGTGTGAACAGGCGGAGTTTCAGAGAGAGGGTGTCCAGCTGTCGTGAAACTTCGACCCCTTTGGCAGGGCGCGGCCTCTCTCGCCACCGCTTCGTCCGGTGACACCAATCCCTGGCTGCGCACGCGAGTTGTCTCTCGGCGACCGGTTCCTCGAGGTTCCCTAGATTCACCTCACACCTCTCATTAGATGTGAAATTTCGTTACAGAATGATGATTGATCGACAATTTCACTACCACAAAATATATTTAAAATCGAATGAAGTTTTTTCATTCCACTATCACGTTAACAATGGCATTCCGATGATAGTAAAATTATTGTAACATCGTTACTAATTCATATTTATAATGTTGTCCAATGTTTTGCTAGTTTCATGAAACTGAATGCATTTCAGAGGGAACCGTGTTCAAGTGGTGGTTTTACGAAGCATTCCCTGGAGCACAAAATTCCACTGGGAATAAAACTATCCGCCTCTACCGGAGTCAAGCCCTCGATATTGTGCCAAGAGCTCTTTCCAATCGATCAAAAAAGGGTGAGGTAGTGGGTTCTTCGAATTCCTGAGGGCTTAAATAAATCCAGATATTTATTTATGCTCTGAAATTTTTGCACTGAATATATTTAATTTTTAAATGAATATTATCATGTATAATATTGGATTTGTGTACATACAAATGCAAGCAATATTTTTGGTCACATTATTTGTCAAAGTGATTCCCAATTTACTTATTATAATCAGCTACAGAAGAAGTGACGTAGACTTCGTTATAAACGGTGGTAAATATTATAATTTACAATTTTGAGTGGAATCATTGGTCTCTCTTGTTTTTTAACGCCATGAAAATACGCGATCTTAATGCATGTCTTAGGTTACTTTTTACTTCTAGCTCCTTGGTGGCATTAGTGGAACACTATCGGGTGGACTTACTTGGGCATCGGATATTATTTCCTTTGATACTAGTATTATAAAATAAAATCCATATTACTGCAAGGATCAGCTTGAATTCCCTTTTAAGAGTCATAATGCTGATTTATATTTTTCGCCCTCGTGAATGGGCTAAATAAATTTTCTGGGATCATCGCAAACCTCACATTAGAGATAGTTTTCATCAGCGTCAAACGATGATCAGCCTTAAATGACTTTACAGTATTAATCTCTCCCAGCGATGTAAGTATTACTAGCCTTAAGCCCTTATTTCACTCTCTTTACAGCAGACACTTCCTTTCCGTCTGCCGATTTTTCGTTGGAATATCTCTACTAAATTATACTAAGGGTCATTACTTACTGCAATTGGGGGGGGGGGTTCCGGATTTCGAGAGGTCTCAAGTAACGGTCCCACCGAGCCCACCTTAATGAGAGTTAGTCATTCTATTGATCATCCTGGCGTCCATGGGAAGGTAAAGACAGCAAAGATTCTCTGCGGCCACAATTAGCTATCAATTATGTAGTTGGAGCAAGATCTTTCCCTAGTCCCAATAGAGGCCGTATTTCCTGTAAGGTTAATCTGTCCTCAGGCAGGTTTCAACTGATCCACTCCCTCCATACTGGTTTGTCCTGCGCTGCCTCTCTCAGCTCTTCGTAATTCCTCCCATTCTTTATGTCCATAGAGGCCGTATTATGGCTTCATTTTTATATTTCATCGGCTGTAAGATGCAAGAAGTAAACACTGTAATATTCATTGCGCCAAAATATTGCTTAATATGACTGAAATTCTCGGCGAGTCATTCATGTCTCGCCGCGCGATGAAAACGCCTATAGAACAGGTTTATTTTGATTCTGCAAAAGTTACTGCTGTCTGTTGTCTTACTAATATATAAAAATCTAGTGTTGTCTGTCTGGCTGTCTGTTAGTGAATCACTCATAAACCACGGAATCGATTGAAACAAAATTTGGCAGGAAGATACTTGATATACCTGGTTCACGCATAGGCTATAGAACAAGGACCTTGGGGCCCTAGAAGGCTCTCAAGTGGGCCCTTTTATCGCCAAAAATAGGCCCTGGAAGATAATTCTTGCGTGTATTAGAAACACGTAAAATATACCTATACTGGATATACAACAATCATGGGGTCGTAAGTCACGCTGGGGCCCCAGGGGGCCCTAGATTCCAAAAGAATGCTTTCTTGAAAGCCTCATGAGTATTGAACGAGTGAACCGATTTTAGTGAAATTTTCTCACATAGGAGTAGTAAAGCTTTTTTTGAGGAAATTGGGACTGTAAATAAGGCTCCTGGGCCCAAAGGGCAGCGTATTGAGCCGTCTGGTGTCTTATGTATTTGAAAAACTCAAGTCTAAATATTTTGGTTCAAGTGCAGAGGTTTCTCTTTTTGCCTATTTTAATTAGTTCTACTAAAGATAGAAGGTTATAGTTTTTTCCATTAGATGGATAAAAGATTGCAGTTTCTTATTTTTTCAGCCAATTTCCCTATACGAATAAAATTTCCCTAAAAATCGCGTTTTTAATGTCAACATCATGAATTTTACTTCTGTCAACAATAGGATATTTCCTTGGTAACCGTGGAATTAGCATTTGCTTTAAAAGGGAAATGGGACCTTTATAATGGCGGCTGGGTTTTATATCTAGAGGTGGATATGACAGTGGAAATCTAGGCCGTATACTGAATTGTTGCTGATTACGATATTTTTTGGGTTATTTTTGCCTAAAATTGGCAAAATTCACTTTAAGTGGACTAATTTAAGTTGGACCCATGTAAAACAGGAGAATGCCTCAATGCTATATCAATGCGGAAAGCCTCTGAAATGCAAATGGCCTGTAGTTTAGTTTCCATATGTTACTGCAAAAGAATGTTGAAACTCGGTAAACATGATGTAATGCGGTTTTCATCTGCTGTATTAAAAAATAAAACTAAAATGATAGCTGAGTAAAACAGGAGAATGCCACGATGTTATATTAATGCGACTAGCCTCTGGAGTGTAAATGGCCTGTAGTTTAATTTCCATATGTTACTGCAAAAGAATGACGAAACTCGGTAAGAATAATATAATGCAGTTATCATCTGCTGAATTAAAAAATTATAGCCTATTTGCCTAAAAAATACACCTCATGAGTGACTCGAACCTACAAACTATATGACCTGTCTTTCTTTCATTCCCCGTTGAATATCAACGGATACCTTTGTAAGTTAATTTATATTTTTTAATAATTGAGAGAATACGCTAACTCAAACGATGTATGAAGTACTTTTCCTCCAATGAGGCAAAATTCATTTACTTTTATGCCTGATGATGTATCGCTCAAACTGCCAAAAGCCGTCAGTGTATCAAGAAAAAGTGCTTATTACCATTGTTTTAAAAATACATACATTCATAGAATATTTGATACACTGTTTTAAACAGTACAATAGCCTCCGCTCTAGGAAATCATTCCTCCTCAGGGTTAGGCAAAACGGATATATTTATATTACTTTATACATACGACAATGTATCCTTGAGTCAGCTATTTGAGTAAATTTAGCGAAAGTAATGTTAATGACCATGATTTGCATGGCGATGTCAGCCTAAAATGACTTTATAGTATAAATCCCTCTCAGCGAAGTAAATTTGACTAACCCTAAGCCCCTATTTTATTCTCTTTACAGCAGCTGATATTTATAGTTATAACTCACAAATTTCAATTTCAGAGGAGGTGAATCTTGGTTTTCCTTTTAACTTACGTAACGGCCCTATTGAGTACGCAATCTGATTTTGATACGCTTCTTTTTCGCGTATATTTTTAGAGAGATTGAGTCTGATGATTTGATTCTATAGGTGAATTAAGAGGTCACCCACGCCGTTGGTCACCGCCAACGACTGCAACTGATTGCCCGGAATCAACTATCCCTGTCGGTATCTGATCTATTCAAGTCTTCTAGTGACGCATATGATCAAATTAATGGCAATAACCTGTCCAAAAATAGATATCCAGTACTTGAGATATAAAAAATGTTTTCAAAATTGCATATTAAAAATCTACTTGCTTTTAATAGCCATTTAGGCCCAGCATCAGTGTATTCGGTTGCCAAAACAACGTTTTTCCGTGGGGTCCTTTTTTACTGGATATTGTTTTCCTCGGCAACTGCAACCTAAATAATTGTGGATGTGCGTGTGATGTTAGAACGTTAGATTATTCGTAGAAATTACCTCGAGAAATAATCCGCCAAGACCGTTAATCGAACCACCGGACTCTGAGTTGCCGGGCCAATACACAAACCGCTGGGATTCCCAGGCTTCCTGTTTCAGTGGCAACTTGGGCTGATGCAAGGGATGTTGCGGTTCATCTAGGATGGCAGCGCGAGAGAAAAGTATCCTCTAAAGGTGCCTCGGGAATTAGGAATCCCGGGTAGCGTACTTTTCTGCGCATGGGCTCAGCATGCCAGCGGTCCGTGGTTCGATTCCCCCTCCATGGCCGATTTTTTACTGTGGCAATTTCTACGCGTAAACGCTCTGTTTGCGGCAGATAATATCTTCATGGCAGTTCATTGTCCTGAGTTAGAAAATTGGTTGCCAGTTTGAGTTCCGGAAATAGCTAAGGGAGTATTGTTTGAAGCAAATGGGAGACATATTTGTACCCTCTTCCCCATCAACAGGTGTAAATATCACATCGGTTACCTGTAGATTTGTGGACTATATTATCAAGTCGTGGTATTTATTGGCATTTGAGTTCCGCATCGGTTTCCGAAGTCCCCAGGGGTGGCGCTTCTCCGAAGTCCACCGAGCTAATTGCATTTGGCAGTGAATACCAATTTAAACTTGGGCGATTTCATATACGTATCCTTTTCTGTCAAAAGATGAGCCTGAGAATTGAAAATTTTCAGCAATAGTGGAGGAGTGGTTACCATTTGAGTGAGAAAAGGATTGCCCAGGCAAAAAAAATCTTCTGGAAGAAAGGTATTTAATGCGAGGATAAATCAGGATATGGCTTGTATGCTGCATACTGTCATTTTAGGGCATTTTTCATAAATGTTACCGTGAGTGGCGAAAGTAAACAGTCTGGCTTTGGAGAAGATGTGGAACAATTATTGTGTGCATAAACCTGATCTATCAAATCACAATCTCAAATTTGAATAATTTATTAGCCTTCGCGAAGATTAACAGATTTATAACAGGAATGCCAAAGGAGTAAGGAGCGAATTCGTTAGCCGTAAGTTCGACGAAAAATCCATCCGCGGGAACCTGCACCATGGCCATTCCCTTTACTACCAATGGCGTGAATAGGAATCTCCAAATATCCGATCGGGAAAAAGCCGATCAAATTGTGTTTAACTGTACGGTCTTCCAAGAGCCACAGTCTTTTTTTGTAGAGCAACACTCGAAGTGAAATCACCTTCCGAGTCGTGAGCCGTCGCCTAATTGTTCCGCTGCAGTTGGGCAAGTATAAAAGTCCCTCGGCTGAGTGAGGCTGGGATCCAGTGAGACCCTCGATTACATCGGAAGTGTCACACGCGAGTGGAGGCGGTCCTCGATCCGAGACGATGGAATGGCACAAGAAGTGGGACCAGGCAAGCGAGCGCGCATCCGAACGACTTTTCCTCGAGATCACCATTTCGAAAATTTCCACTCTTTGGAACATGGGCCAGGAAATGTACATCTCCTTCGGAGAGGGAATCCATCCCTTTTCGATCATTATTTCAGCTGCGTGTCCTTGTTCCTGTCGCTGCACATCTTTCACGCACTCTCGACGCGGGAGTTTTGTCTGGGAATACGTGTGTTCGTCACGAAAAAAGCTGGCGTGGAAATACCTTTTTGAAGGGAGTAAGACGGTGATCTTGCGTTTGACTAATATGAGTAGGTACTTAATAAAGAACTGTTTAGATGAAGTTTTAATTAGTCTGACGTGTGTTTAAACGTACACTTGAGAAAAGGTGAGATGGATAACATTTTGAGTCTCGACAAAAAGATGAGGACATAGTTTCTTCTTGAGTTTATTTCCGAATCATTGAAGACGGCATGTATATTTTGAAAACCAATTTGACGTTCGTGTCAGTGGCGCAAAGCTACGCTGGAGTTAGACGAGATGAATCATTTGTGTTAGGGGAATTAGTGTTGCCGCACCGACATTCAAAATTAATCTTTCCTTCGCCAGTACAGGCAGGTTGAGAAAAATACACTCAAGTTACCAGATGATGACTCTTATTTTGCATAGTTATCAAACTATTGCAATGTGCGTTGAGGCACGGAAAAATTGACGCTAAAAATAACAAAATAAATATTAATACACTTTAAAGTAAAGGAGTTTATTCAATAATTTCGGGCTTTCATGATCTCTCTTACGTTGTTCCTTATTCATTGGTATCATGAATTTTCTGCCAACGGGAATTACTAAAGAGTTTCTGCAGTCAAAGAGACCATTTCCTGTGCTGTCATTACTTATTAATCGATGAGAAAACCTGCAATTCTCTCCAACTGAGATCAACAGTCTGGAGTAGTTATTCCAAAGGCATTAATTTTCATATGTTTCACCCATACTCCTACCACAAGGAGTCTAGCTTAAACATGATCTGTATTCTTAAATGTCGCTTTAGGTCAAATCTTCAAGGGAAGTCGAGCAGAACGCTCGAAGAAAGGAACTTTCTATTATAATTTGAAGTGTTTTCTCGCAGGGAGAGCTAATTTTTGCGAGAGCACTCTCCCTATAAACATCCTTTACAATATTCCGAGAGCAGAATGCGAATGCGTGGAGCAAATATCGAGGGGGCCCCCGCAGAAGCAGTGTGACTGGTTCAATGGCTTTCTCCTGAATGGCCGGCGTGGAACAAATGACCGCCGATTAAGACGAGCTAGGTACCTGCGATAATTATTAGGTAGCTACATCAAAATGTCATAGCTGACTGATATTCAAATACAGTTAATATTTGGAATTTAATAAACCAGACCAAAATTTTACTTCACTTTCGACATTAAAAATACTTTTCAAAAACTTGAAGTAACAAATCTAGTAGTATCCATTTGTCTAAAAAGTTATTTCATTTGGGTAACCCCACTTAAATATGCATATAATTCAATAATTTATGAATGTGACTTTATTGCGGCCACATCTTACCACCGCAGGAGCAGAGTTCTTTATTCCATTATAAATGGAAATAGAGTGACATTAGGCGGGAAAAAAAACAGAATTCAAGTTTTCGAAATTCTTCTCCAACTAGAAAAAAAGTGTTTTCGTAAAGAAATTCAATTTTGACCGTCTTACAATATTTCCAATCAGCAGTAATTAATCGATTCGTTGCTAGGGAAAGGAAAATTCTCGAAAACGGTGATGAATTTCAATTAAATTATAGGATGCAACGTTGTCTCTCGCATGAAATCAGGTTCGAAACGGAGAAAGTTTCCGGTAGTAGAAAAACAGTGGTTATACCAGTGAATTTTTTTCAGAGTGCATTTCAAAGCAGAGCAAACCATGGAGATGACCTTTGAAGGTGAAATCGGGAAGTGAACACATGAACGCGAAGATGTATTTCATCCAATCATGAAATGAGCTATCCTAAAATATGCTAAATTTTACCGGTATCCGACATTTTGTTCAAAATATCCAACATTTTGTACAAAATGCCGGATACCGGTTCCTTTTGCCTTCTATAGAGATGTGTACAAAAATATGTAGCAATTCTTTCTGAAATGTCAACGCTTAACGGCAGAGGTAGTGAGGAATATGCAGAAGCCGAAGTGTCTAGAAATTCAAAATTTCTCAAATCAGCTTGAATACATCATTCCATACGTAAATAAACACACTAAGAATTATAAAGTTCAATGGTTCGTTTGCTTTGAGTGGGTAGAACCATATAACTGGCATTCTACTATGGCTGTGCAGTAGAACTAAGCTGATAACACTTTACTTGAAGCATATCGACGTATGTCTATGATAAAATATTGTCGTTTTCATTACGGTTAAGTTCTTTTCATAAATAGGAATAGGTACCGTTTTGAATGAGGGCAATAACTATCAGCCTTTTGGTTTTACAAAGAAAAGGAAATGTGTGGAAAAATTTTCACTAACATAATCGTCGGAACATGTCAAAAGAATAGTCACCAATGATCTTTTAACAGTATGCTGATTAGTATTCTGACCCTGAAAGCTACCAATAGAGGCTGAATACTTTACTTCAATACTTTATCAATAACAAGTATCTCTAGTCATTGGAACTCTTTCATTAGGACTGAGTGTAAGAGTTGAAAATGATAGTATGGCTGTCACTTATAATATGATATTGAAAAGAAAAAAAAATGGAATTCACGAACAATATCCCGTTTTCCGGTTGTAAAGGTCGTAAGTCATATTTATTGTGTAGTACGTAACGTAAGGATTGTTTACGCACAAGTGACCATAAAAAAACTTTCCTCTACTTAATACACTCTCATAATTTACTTCACCAATTCGCCTCCGTAATCCTTTACACGTCTGGTGCCATAACACCCTCTGCCACACGCCCATGGGGCGGCTCGATGTGTAGTATGTAGATATAGAATTAGGATTGTAAGGCTTGTAATTTTTTGGATAATAATAGTTCCATATAGTTGTGAAAACGTCGCATGATTTCTAAACCCTATAAATCTAGTTTGATTACATTTTTTTCCTCCGCAAAATATCCCTTTCTTTTATTTTGAGTATTGATGTTCCTGGAAATAATTTTTGCATGGGAATAGGTTTTCATAGGAAACGATTAAGATGCGTTTCCCAATTATAGGTACATTAATTTCTTATAAGTTTGAGGAATAAGGATATTTTGGCATGGTTTGCGGATTTTATGAATACACTTGACAGAGTTAACAGGGAAAAAATACGGCTACTCATGAAAATAAAAATAGATTGGAGATAGAGAAAATGCATACAAAACGGCCCAGAAAGAACAGTTGAAGGTGGCTGACGGGGAATGAATGAGGGTAGTTGAAGATTGCGTAGTAAAGCTATCCGTCGTCGCCTTTGTTTATTTTGAAGTTTCTGCCGAGGAAATAGCAATTAGGGCAGTAGGAAAGAGGAAGATATGGAATTAAAGGTGGAAGGCCTGCTAATAATATCGGTTGTATTTCGTATTGCCAGGCGTTGCTGAGGCGATCATGATAGGGATCGCAAGCTTTGGTAGGTGCATTAAACATCCAAGTGAGAAATACGAAATCAATATTAATCATAAGGGAACAAAAGAAATGAGATGTTATAGGATAGAGAAAGAGACAAATCATGAAAGCAGGAGGGAACAATCTGAAGCAAGCAGAGAAATGTAATACTTCGGCTGTACGTCGGAGTGCAGTGGGGAGAACAATGGGTGGAGGATTGCTCTAGCATAAGAAACGGTCAGCAATAAGATGAGTTGTATGACGGGGACCTCATTTATAGAACTAAAGAAGAGGTTAATGAAGAAAGAGTAAAATATGGACGTAAGCAATTTATGTTACATAAAAGTCGACTCCCAGAGAAAAGGACGGTCTGAAAGCATTTCAGATGTGTGTGTGAGGTTGAGGTGGACGGAGAGGAAGACAGATGAGGAAGTGGTAGGTACGGCGGGTGAGGAGAGGAAACTCCTGAACTAGGTCACAAGAAGGTAGAGTCCTTGGTTAGAACTGGTAACTAGAGGCGGAGAAATGCTGAAGTCCATGATAGAGGAGAGGATGTATGGAGTGCGGGGAAAGAGAAGAAAATGAATTGGCTTTATGGACGCGACGTAGAGAGCTAGGACGCATGCTGAGATAGAGAAAGATTCAGGAGATAGAGGCCTGTGCCTCCACAAACCTAGAGGATTTTTACCCTCTTCCAGTTACGCCTATCTTATCCAGTGTGTTACCCTAATACCCAGTATGTTACCCTAATTAAAGGACTCCGGCGAGTTCTACTTTTAGAGACGATTCACCATCATCTCAAAAGGGAAATGTCGCCCACTTACTGACCTGTTTGGCAACTAATGCGTTCGGCGATTTGGATGAGTTTTTCTTGACCCTTTCCGAGGAGTGAGAAAAGAAATACTTTCAGTTCACCTAGTCCAAAGGAGCAATGAAGCCTGTAACGGATGCTTTATGATTTTGGGAAACTGATTTGGATCATTTTTTAAGGTTAGGTATGACCTTGTATTCTAAGCTGAGGCCCGTTCGCAATTCCCTCTGGAGTGAATAACGGAACAATTTTTTTAGGAAAGCGGCATAATTTTTTTGGCGAATATCTCGAAAAGTGTAATAATGAGTTACAATTACTTTCATATCCAAGCTTTCATAATATCTTTTTAGAACGTATAGCTCTCGGGTTTCCAACCGGGTGATGGTGGTTTTTAGCACCGACGTTTCGAAGGCGTAGTCTGCCGTCGTCCTCAGGGTGATAATTTTGGCCAGGAGGGTGTCACTTTATATATACTTTGGGTAGGGGCTAGCTTGCTTCTGATTGGCCCTCTTTTCCCGCTCTTTTTCCTGTGAGACTCGTGATTTGTTTCCACGCATTGCTGATCTGAAAACCTCTGTCTCTATTAATGTTGTCTCTGTGGTTGTTGATTTCCACAGCCTCCTTCACAATCCGGTCCCAATAACTAGGAGCGCGGTGAAGGATCTCGGCCACTTTCAAACCATCCCCACCATCACCCGGTTGGAAACCCGAGAGCTATACATTCTAAGCATTCGCCGGGAAAGCCTTAAGTCTTACATAATATCTTTTTCTTTAACACGAGTGTGAGTTCAAAGATTTTTATGAGAAACTAGCGGTGCCTGGCATGCGTTGCAATGTCCCCTTTTCTTTCTAAGTAGGCACACATACTAAGCAGACACATATTCCTCGTACCACCACAGGTATTCGTAACGCACAAATGATGACATGAGTTTCCAATCCATGCCTATGCTGCAGTTACCAAGTAAATAACATATTCTATTGCTGAAATTTGTGCAAAAAGTTTAGATAACTGAGCTTAAAAATCGAATTTTAGGAAAAAGCGAAGCGTATACGAAAAACAAGTGCAAGAATTAAAAAAGAAGCAAACAAAAAGATCACTGCAACAAATCTTATTCTACCTACATATAAATTACGTACCTTTTAATACAAATTATGCCTCACTGATACAATTCTGATGCACGTGATTGAGCAACTCGTAAACGATCTGCTTTGTTGCTTGCTAGTCGTTATCGCTTGTTTGCGAAGCTCGCGTGCCAACATTCATTTGTTGAAACGACTCACGCTCCACGTATTGTGCTCCAAGTTTCATCGTTATCTGATGAATAGTACTCTTACGCATAGAAGATGAAGAAACGAACATTCATTTATATATTAGATGATATATCGCTCAAATTACCTTCAACTCAGACGTCCAATGCCACACACCCAAGCGGTCGAAAAGAGGAAAGTCTCACTCACATTGCACCTCCGACTCCGGCCACCCCTGATGTCTCTCGACTGACATTAATCCATCGATTCTTTGACATGGACTCCGCCAATCATTGGAACGGAACCATTCACCTCACGCACACATTAGGCCGATGAAACAGAGCTACCGTCTCCTTGGCTGGGATCGCCTGGGTTAGTTCTCAGTGGTACTCACGACACCTCTGCATCCAAGTTTCACTTCTCGAGCCGCAAGGAGGACAAATGGCAGGGGTTACCAAGCATTTTTGGGCCCCTATGGACTGAAAGTGTTTACAGACCGTCCGATATAGTAGCGTAGACTAAATATACTGCTTTTGCTCGGAAAAGGGATTAGGAGAAAGCCATTTTTTCACCATCGTATGGATTAAACAAAGGCGCTCATCATGGACCCTATAGATCACGTGCTTCCCTTCCCCCGAACGGAATTAGGCGTGTTTACTGATTGACTGGATTTCTGTCCTCTGTGTCATTATCTAGAACGCACTCCGAAGTATGCATTTTTTGGTTGCACTAACATTAATTTGTACTCTTCCACAATTTGGCCGTAGTCACTCACTACGGATAAGATGTATTTTAACCTTCTCGTGCTTGAGCTGACCTTCATTATTCTACCTGATCGATCAAATCTACCGATGTAGGAAGAACTCCTGAGTATGATGCGCGTCGTATCTGTGTTTAGAAATGAGCTCGGGTCTCCAGTTTACCTTCCGCGAAGTCTTAAGGCATCTTCCTTTCTTCGTACCCGGGGATCTCCCTTTCTAATTCCATAGTTTCCCTCGTCCTCCTTACCTCTTTTGAGCAAAAGTTCTGTTTCGACGTGAGGTACATAGGAATGGCCGTCCTTCAATTACTAAACTAAAGTAAGTAGTGGTAGGCTACTACGCATACTTAACAAGTCACGTAAAAACATTCTGGATGATTTTTCTGAAGAATTATTTTATTATGTCATCATGTGTTTTATCTGGTTTTGGACAACTAACGCCATGTTGCATTAGAAATTTTCTCACCCTTAAATTTTTCCCATCTTAGGCAGTGAATGTCGATATACAAATCCACCCTTTGTCACCCATCCCAGCAAACGGTAAATTATGGTCTACGTATGGATGTTCCGGAAGAAAAAAAATGTTCCATTTTGGAGCATCAAATGAGAAGAGAGCATATGCTAAACTGTGGTCCTGCGCTTGATAAACTCACATGGCCGATAGAAGCCTTGCGTTTACCTCTTGGTGGTGCATGGTAGTCGCAGAGGTTATCATATTTTCGGAGAATTGATTTTCTCATACACTTCTTGCTGTAAATCCTGAATTATTTGTCGTTTTGATAAGTACTTATTTTTGTTTTGGATTTTTGGTGAGAGGAAAGAAAGGCTGCCATAAAAAACCCCTGTGCTCTCACAAGAAGCAATTTGATGGAACTTAATTTCATTCAGAACATTGCGGTGAGAATTGACGAATTTGTGGGTATTGGTAGAGAATACAATTACATGATGGTCGTAAAAGTGGTGACAGTGGGTCATAAAATAAAAAGCAACTTTAGAGGATTATTTCCGATGAGACGACTAACTTTTAAGAATGGAGAAATGCAATTTTACAGTTGATGGGTTGGAATGATGTCGGAGTTGAAACGCTCTCTTATGCTTCTTAAAATCAAGAGATCATCTGTAATCATAATGACAAACCGCAGTTTTCAAAATACACACATTTTTACGTTCACAGTTTCTTACAGAATATACTACCGGTTTCGGCTGTTAAGCCGTAATTTGCCCGTTTGTGAAAACTATCTCTGAAATATTATGGGCATGATAAATGTATGAAGTTTTAGAGGTCTAAATTCGTAAATCGGAAAGCTATGATCGTACAAGCGAAGAAAGCACATCAAAAATATAATCAACATTGCTACTTCATTTCTCTGAATAATTTCAGGTCAATGGAACTTCTCGATGTCAGGTAATGTCTCTCGGTATAGGCTACTTGTCTCTCTGGCTCCTTGAAAGTTAAGTTTTTCTTTGTTCTTAGGGTTGGGGTTGAAGTACATCTTCGTTATGTTTGTACAACTGATATGCGTCTCACCCAATTCCACAGGAGTCACAATAAATCACTGCAATACCAGCAGGGGTGCCCATCCCCCCAATGCTGATGGCGCATTCCCCCAAAATCAACCACTCTCCCCCACCCCCCACCGGTATATAGCTACTTACCGGCTACAGCCTATACCAGCTATAGCTTACTTACTTATAATTTGATAGCCTGTCCAAGGTAGTATGGAGTAACGCCGAGGGGAGCGAAGTATTCGGGAAGTATTTTAATTATTAGCTTCACAAAATCGTTTTTTACACTTTTCTGGCTATAAAATCTTAAATCATCGTACGCGTTGTCAATCACTGTGATATCCGTATTTATAGAGGTAGTTTTGAGGGTTTGGCTACAGTGATTTATGACCAAGCCCTCAAAAACTAACTCTAAAAAATAGCAAAAAAATGTTAAGCAAACTATTGCGCCTATATATTGGGGAACTAATTAAAACTTAATACAGTGCTACAGAAAACCATAAGGATGTGAGAGTTTATTTTTTACGATATGCTTAAAAAAGGAATAAATTTTAAAAGTGAAAAATGTTTAGTTTTTATATTTTATTAAAGTAACTGAAGGCTTCTTTCATATTTCGAATTACGAAAAAATATGGGAAATGTATTGAATATTGCTCTCCTAAAACTACACAGCTGGATCCTGTATCTAACAAAATAGGCGGTCAACTTACTGCAAAGACCTTATTACGACACTTTATACCACTCCTTACAGCTATGTACAGCTCTCGCGAAAGCTTATGGCGTTCGGATGCGCGGCGTTTGTGTTGTCCATGTCATACAAATTTAATTTTCTGAAATACACTCATGCATGGGACAAATGCCATGTCTTCGCCTTCCCCTACGTCCCTTTTTCCTACCCCTTCCACCAAACTTTACCCCTACACGACGCCTTTTTCTGTGCATCCAAACGCCATAAGCTTTCGTGAGAGCTGTACCAGTGAAATGTGCAAAAAATAAGGGCATCTAAATAAAGCAAATATTTTCAATTAAGATTTGTCTTTAATGAAATGGAACCCATTTATATCATTATTCATATCTCTTATTTACAAATTATACTGGAAAAAAACTCAAATAATAATATAGATACATAAAAAATAATACAGATAAAATCAGTACTGGTGGTGGTGGTACCATTTTGACTACTCTACCCTTGATGTTCATTATTCAGTAGTAGTTTTTTTCTTTGCTCACTTGACAAAGCAAATTTTTCTATAACTTCACTGTTATGAATGGATTTTAAAATGTCTTTTTCGGAAGAAAGACAAGCATGTCGGAGAGCCAGACATCTCCCATGCTGCTTCTCAGCCTATTTTTTACAATTCTCAATCTGTTCATATCCCTCTCTGCTGAGCAACTTGTTGCTGGCAATGCCAGAAGTATCTGGTATAACATCGTTAGGTAAGGAAATCCAGAAATACTTAATAAACACCTATAAGGCCCAATGAATCCTTTCTTGACCCATTGATTCAGAAATCTTTGTTTTGCTAAATTAGGATCTGTGGTTGGATCATCAGGCTTGTCGTCACGAGAATGTTGGGTGTCACTTTCGTTATTATTTTGGCTCAGACTCTCGTCATTCAAGCTCAGCACATCTGATAAATCAAGCTCGGGTAGCTAACTTTGTACAGGTGAGTAAATACATTAACTTCTTCACAAAGTTCTTCACCTCGATTCTATAATACTCACACAAGTCACTGACGAGAATAGGCCTTAGGATACTATCCATATTTTTAACAACATTGAGTAAACCTTCGTGGGAAAAGTAAGTCATTTGTTTGACAACATTCAGAGAACTTTCTGGAAACCGATCCCGCGCCAGAAGACTTAGGGAATCGAGGATTTGAAAGTACACTTCTGATCTTATTTTCGCTTATTTCACTTCTGATCTTATTTTGAATGTGTGCACATATATATTGAAACCTTTTCCTTCGTCCTCCTCAGAACGCGGGTAAGCTCGTGAAAGGAAAGCGGTGGGAGAGGGGAGCGCTGGACGTCAATATTGTCACATATTTATGATAAGCTAATATAGTTTTACAATAAAAAACTGAAAGTAGCGTTATTCTATTATATCTAGCTAGAAAATATTTTTAAATTGAAAGTTTCACATGCAGAGTCAAAGTTACTTATCGAAGGGGAGGAGGGTACGAGGGGTCGAGACAAATGCTACGGTTGTTGATTTGGGGGAAGTGAGGGTAAACAGTCACCGTAAAAGGTAATGTGCAATGTATGCGCAATCCGTAAGTCTAAGCCTTTTGACTGTACATATTGTGATGTGACCCGTTGGCAGATGTTGGGAGGAGGGGGCGGGAATAAGACTGGAGGAATGCTGAGTCAGTTATGCCATTAGGTTTCGTTCGGGGATCTTATGGTAGCCTCGACGACGGCGCGGTGTGGCAGCCTAGGAGGAGTACAGAGGGACGCGACCGAAATAAAAGAAGCTTTCGGCTGCCTGAATGATTCTCTGTAACTGCTCGATGTTTTACTATGCTACACATAAGACTTAACACTCATTTATCGAAACAACCTTTCGACACGTATATAAATTACTGTTAACGGGTAAAGATATTTAATTTAGTGACTTTTTATGCATTTTCAAAATCCCCCCCAATTTTTTTATTCTCCCCCAAATTTTTTTTCTATGGCGAAACTTGCGCCATACATCCCCCTGTGGGCGGCCCTGAATACCAGGGTATTAAACCATGGGGGCAGCTCTATCAGAGTGACCCTCGAGATCAGCTATGGTCGGTGACTATACAGTAGACAAGTCAAGACGCGCCGCTGGGATTATCCCTGTTGGCTCAGTAAAGCCTGAATCACACGATCATTTTTTCCTTCCCTTTTAAGGGATAGCTCCAATGATAGCTCAAATGATCGCTCAAAAATGATCGTGTGAGGCGAACTAAGGCAGGGTTAGCTCCAGCGATAGGGATCCCTATCGCTTTTTCCATCACTGGGCACGTCCCTTTTTCCGTCCAAGGAGGCATCGCTGACTCCACCATTTAGTCAATCAAAGCGCTCAGCCGCAAAGAGCGACTCTAACGCCACGTTCGGCTTTTAATGGAACGAGAGTAGTAAACAAATAGAAATAATGCGAAAAGGGACGGAAAAAATGATGGAAAAGGGACGGAAAAAATGATCGTGTGATTCAGGCTTACGTGCAGAAAGAGCACATGGGGGTCGTCTGACACGAAGCAGGTCTCATCTCCGTCAGATGCTCCACTGTGCCCGTTGTCCCTCGCCCCTTAGTCTCCCATGACTCGCAACTCGAGCCTCGGTGGATACGAATGAAAAAGAAAACAGAAAAATTGTGTCATGCCACTCATCTCCACTCGAGCGTGAAACTCCATCAAAATATAGAGTAAGCGAAAGGTTTCTTCCACCCCACGCTCATTAAGTTTTATCGCAAGCATGATAACGCCGCAAAATAATGTACAAAAATATATAGACCGTAAAAGCCAATTTTTTAAAAACTAATCTCAGACCAATTTAATCCTGAATATTTGCACCTCTTCCAACTTTTGATCATCTGAGGTAACATATTCAACCAGGTTTGATGATTTAAACATTACGCATTTAGTATGACGAATTAAAGACCGCGTGATTACGGATCTCTATAATGCGAGCGCTCGCGCTATCCTTATTTTTCCCTTGTGTTCATCAGAGCGATCACGTAATCCTTAACAGTTAAATATTTTCGGCTGCTTTATCACTAGAATTAATTGAGTCCATCCTTAGGACAATAATTCTGACTATCGACCCTTCTGGAGCCGTTTGTGTTTAGGACGACGTCTACCTACGCGAAAGAAGAAACCGGAATCCAAGCCCTGGGATTGTGGTTACTTATAATAATGGTATATCTTCGTTGATAATCTTGAACAACTCGAAGATGACGATTAATTGGTATTTAGTTCCTCAAATCAACATGTATATTAAACCAATTTTGAGCATCTGAAATGTTGCAACATAATTATAGATGGCTGCTTTATGAAGAAAACGATACTTAACAAGGAGTTGCCAGTGTTTACACAAATCCACAAAATTATCTCTTTGAACTAATTCTCTTACCAAAGTTATCCAACCGTCAGCAGCAATCATTAAATCAGCTGTTCTCTTTTATAATAACTTGAGGTGCGTAAATGAAGTACGTAATGGTTGTGCTTAGAGTTGGAAATTATGATGCGGAGCGGGTTGGTAAGGTACCTTTAGTGGAGGAGACCGGGGCTAGTTGGGTACTCTTTATCTTTTATATTTTCTATTTTTAATTGTAACTGTTATCAATTAAACATCTGCAACATCATATGGAAACACTATTTACCTATTATAAATATCAAATTTTGGTAGAAAGCCGCAAAAAATTTTGAAAAAATGTATCCTAAAACAGTACATGTGCACCAACAAATGCCCCCAATGCGGAGCAAGTAGGTACACCGGCCGGGGCACGTTCATACAAATATACAAAGGCTCTTAGGATCAATAAGGATAGCGTTCACCATGGCATAAAGTTGCCTTTATGCCTAATATACCTTCGAAGAATTCAACATTTATCATCGTTATTAGTGTTACCGTTATTTCAAAGAAAGAACATTTTGTTTCCTTAAATGCAGAATTTGTTAGCCCAATCGTTTTGCATTTCGTATATTATATCCAATAAATCTATGCAATTTAAAACCTTTCTTAAGCTTGACTGTAAGCTAATAGTTTATTTGTATGAAGGAATAAGATTTTGACCATAGTGTATCCTACAACGGGGCTAGTTCCTAACGAACTGTGAAGTGTACGTACTAGCCCCCCACCATATTACTCATCTAACCTGTCTTAAATTGGTCCGTATTAAATTTACAATGAATTTGAACATATAAAATTGTTTTCAATTGATTGTTCTTCAAAACTTTACTACATTGAATACTCTAGTTCATTTAGCTAACTCTAGGTAAGAAAGGAAATAAGATAGAATTATATTAATATCCGGCTCAAAAAGCACACATTTCTCGCATTTTCCCAAGTGGCGACAGGAAGCCGACTGACAGTGTTTTGAGTGGAAAGGGATGGTGGGCACCAGGCACAGATAAAGTCTCAACACGCTCACTGTCTTAGTTGTTAAGTTATCCTCAATGTAGGAGCATGCCTCAGTACCCAACTAGCCTCGGTCTCCCATACCGGCTTCTTTTTCCAAAGGTCTTGGATCGAATCGCGGTGTGCCTTGGAGATTTTTCAGTGGAATCCCAATCCTTACTTTGGTATCTCGCAGGGGGCACTTAAACTTCAATATTCTGCCCGTTGAATGGGACGCTTAACTGCGGTCCCTTAGCACCTTTCGTCAAGAGCAGGCCTGTAGATTAAGAAACATGAGTGCTATCGGAATGGTGAAAGTTTGATACGGGAAGAGCAGCAGGGAACAGGTGCCGAAAAATCCACAACGCAACGCCACCATGAACTCGGGCTTCCCAAGTATGGGAGAATATGATTCCCGAAGGCATAAGGACCTTGGGGCTTCCACCAATACCTCTGTTCGTACTCTTCCCACAGTGATATGACACTATACGATAAAATCTTCTGGATGTAGGAAATTCTTAATTCATTAAACCAAAGGCAGAACTAAATTTGCAATAGCAGTAACATAATGTGACAATTATCTGCCCAAAGATGCACTAGTCACTCTTCATAGCTTTCCATCCCTTATCCGTCTACGGCCTTAGCCTTTAATTTCATTTGGCGATTTCAATGCCGCGACCCCAAATGGGGTGTTCCAAGGGTCAAAATAACCGATATCAGAGTATTTCATTCAAATTAACCAATAATATTTTTCTAGCTGTTAATGAACAAGGGAGCAAATTCTGTTTCATTTGTTTTAATGGAAATTATTTCATCATTGACGAATGTTAGTGATCGACTAGTTTTATGATCAAATTTCGTTGGCTCATGCATGACGATCTCTGAGGGAAAGATCACTTCCCGTTCTATCTGCGAAGACCGATGTTTACATCTCCAACTGTGGAAAGGCACACTGAAGAAAAAAATACCCACTACATTGCTTGGGTTGTAGAAAAAAAGAAGATATTAAGGCATTTAGGAGGAGGATTTCTCCAATTGAAAGAGATTTTTGGTAACAGGAGAGATTTAATGACGGAGACCTCGTGAAAGAAAGTACAGAAAAGACAGGTGTATAATCTGGATGGAGATGGAGAATCGTGTGAGGCAGGTACATGGACTCGAGGAAAAGAGTTTGAGAAATGTCGGCGCGGAGGATAATCAAGATAGTGCGGTGAAACGAAAGGAAGATAAACGTGGAAGTGCTCGGTAGGGTGCACGAGGAGAGGAAACTTTGGGAGGAGATTGGACGGACTCGGAGTAAGGGGGGGGGAGCAGGAAACGAGGAAGGTTATTAGAGATGGGAGGATGTTGAGCCAGCGGGAAAGGAAAGGGCATAGGGATTTTGAATGGGAGAGAGAGGGCCAGGATATGTACCGAGCTTGAGAATGAAATCATGCGAGAAGACATGGGACTACCCCTTAGGAGTTAAGTATGGATATTCTATCATTCATCTAAACCTGCCTAACCCGATAAATCCCATCTAGTGATGAAAATGATTATAAAATACAACAAAAGTGTCTTTACGTGTTCTACAGGCTTTTCGAGATCCACTTAGTTCATTTTCATTATTTTAAGATGAGATATCCGGGAAAGATTGCGTAAGGAATATGTTTGTTTCTTACCATCCAAGAAACGCCAGTAGTTTAAAATAAACTTGTTTAGATGCGACTTAAATGATTTGAGCAATGGAAAGGATATTGTATTTTTAGTAAATATTCAGCAAAATTGTTAAAACACAAACTATATTACCCGTAGTATATTGACATATTATGCAATGTGTTACGCATTCCATGAATCCTAATATAATGGATTGATATTAGTAAACTGTCCAATGCGAAATCCAAATATAAAATATTCCTTAGGTACGGGATTAGGTAAATATTGGTGTATTAGCTTGTACTTCCCTCCCTCAGTCGTAATGTTCAACCCCTTCTACATCGAATTTTCAAATTGACCGTTAGAGTTTGTGCTCCTTGGGAGCTATGGTTAAGTATATACCGTGTACACCAATCTCATTTTTTACCGCTCGTCCCTGATAAGTCTCACTTTGGCTGAATTATTAAATTGGATTTATATCCGTAGCTGCTTTCCTCCCTTATATCTTCTACTAAAACAAAACATTTTCTACAGTAATGGAAACCATTCCACTATAGATATCCAGATTTGATTCAAGGTCACAGATGATATTTTCTGGAAAACGGAAATGATATTTTGTGAGCCATAGGACTCCTGAATAGGAATGAATATCCATTCCGTTCACAAGATTCTGTAATTTTTTCTATCAAAATTTATTTGGCATTGAATACTTCATTGATGACTTTAGGCACTACTCTGCATTAAAAACACATTAGGGATATCAGTGTACACAATTTAGTGAAATAAACGTAGCTCAACTGGAAGTGCGACTCTTCGCCACCATACCTTTCTGTGTAGTATCATAGAAACAGATTTGTAAAAAATCGATAACTCTTAAACTACCATCATTTAATTGTAACTGTTTCAAGCAGAATATATTAACAACTGTAAATAAACGGCTGGTGTCTTACATAATGACTCACCTCAGGTTGAACTTTCAGCAATATAAAGACTCCGGATTCACACAGCAGCTCTACGCTACATGGTGGAGTAAATTCCATTACTTTCGTGCATCGATAATTGGGATTCAGACGCGCATTCTTTTTTGGAGCTCAACTATTTCAGCCCGAACAGACGAGGGAAAGGAGGGGGTTTGTGGGAAGGTAAGAGAGAACAAAGGCGATATTTTGCCTATTCTACCGTTCCGCTTGGTGTGCATCGAAAGGGAGTGTGTTTCTCCACGCTCTGGTCCGAACCCGGAAAGTTGGCCTCTTCTCATTGGCGAACTCGCTATCCGGATTGCTGCAACGGTGCAGGGCTGCACCAACAGGCACGGCGGTCCTCTCAGTGCACGAGCCTCGCTTAACCATTCCATCCGAGCGTCGTCTTCCCGCCACTCCACAACATGGCGAAAGCGCAGCGACCACCTCGGCGACGTGCGTCGCAGCGCTGCCCGCAGGAGCCTTGATGGGTCAGTGCCATTACCGCTCCGGGATCACAGTGGGGTGAATTTCACAGGCGCCCGGAAATGATCAAGTCCTTGACTGACCGCTTGCAGAGGATCATGGGAGGTCAGGGAAGGAATTGGACTCCCCGAAAGATGAACGCGGCCCACGTGGGTGAGGAAATGCGCGCCGAGTGGGGCTCGCGGAAGAGGCGGTCCAAGGAGGAGCAGGGGCCCATGGACATCGGCGGCGACTGCCCCCTCGGACCTTTCCTCCACGAGTACTTCCGCGTCCCCAACCTGAGGTGAAGTATTGCTCCGTGGAGCGTCATTTGCTCATCCGTGATCATACAGTTTTTCGTCTCACACCAGCTCTTTGAACTCGTGTGCGCTGTATCACGCCGTTAGCTGCGCCTGGCTGTACTTGGATGTGTATCTTTGATGACTTCTTGCATTCTAATGGTGTGCTACTCAACTTGTCAAACTTATGCTGAATTAGTTTTTTCTACGTACTCCTTGAAGCCATTGTGGCAAACTACATCAGTGCGCTATCAGGAGATGCTCGTTCTGATATCATTTGGCCCGTTATTTTCCCCTGCGTCTTTTGAAGGCAAAGACTTACATTGAAGCTTTATAATGATTTTACTTGATGAAGTCGCTTTTGTTCAAGAGATATTAAATGACTGTATACTGCAAAAAAAACTCTAAATTTTTGCTAAAGATCTCCAAACAGTTTATTAAATTCTAGTAGTTTATGACTGGATACCATTATTTTAGGTGACCAATACCATGGTACTCCGTATCCAGTCCAGCGTTTAAGTTTTCCTTTAATCACCGTCCTGGGCGGAAACACACAATAGCCGGGGTTGAGATAAAGATAAGGAATATTTCATCGGTGATTTTGACTTCGGATGGATAAACTATCAAGAAGAGGTGATAACTAGGGGTCGGTACATGGCAGCCCATGGATGCTTTTATGACTAGGATATAAGATGTTGGTAGAAATGTTGAGTCCACGTATCAAGCGAGGAGATAGCTGGGATTAGTAAGGGGTAAGCATGGTGTTATTATTTAGAAGGATTGATTGCGGAGACATTTACGATACCTACATCTTCATTTTACATTTCTTCATGAATATCTTGCAGGCGACAGAGTATGTAGTATCGAAGATTTAGGAGTTATTGTGGGTGCATGACTTTCCCTGGGGTCAGAAAGGTTGGAGGTAAGAAAGATTTTGGAATAAATAATGAGTTTCTTTTGTAAAAATTTATGATATTTTTAGCGAATTAGAATTTTTAGTCGTGTTAGTGCTAGAGGGACTCGCGAAGCAATTCTCTCTCTCAGAATCATCCTGGAATAGTGACTAAGGAAGAAAACCGACACTTTTGTGGCATTTGTAGACTAAAAGAAGGCTTTTGGTTAAGTTTAATGGGCACCGCAGTTTCAAATGTTGAAAGATGTGGCAAAAATACAAATGAGGGTAATCTGGAGCCCGTATAAAGAGGAAGTGGCGAGATGTGGTGCTATAGGAGGATGCTAAGGATACATTTGGTGGAGAGAGTCTGCAACGAGGAGGTTCTGAGACGGACGGGAGGGACACCTTGCCGATTTTAACAACTAAGGAAACGTAGAAACACGTGGATATGACACCTACTAACGCACGAAAACTTGCTGGTCACTATCTTGGAAGGTTCTGTTGAGAGAACTAACTGCCGGGGCAGTCATAGGACGGAGTTCATGGACCAACTGTAAAAGGAGCTAGGCTGTGCCACATACGTGCAACTGAAAAGACTGGCACAAGATTGGAATTGATGGACACCTGCTACCAACCAACTCCCGGGTTGACAACCAAATAAGAAGTGATGTGCACAGGTAGAAATTCAATGAAAGCTCAATTTTAAACGTGCCAGAATTACTTGGGGATATTGAAACTTTATGAATCGTCTTGTTTGGGATGTACCATGAGGAATCAGTAATAGAGCGGATGATTTTGTAGAGCCTGACTTGAAGGGAGGCTGTTTTATATTTTTTTTGATATCTTTCTATATTAGATAGGAGTCAGAGGCTTGAGAGAATATTATAGTGAATAGGACGTAAAGTTGGCACTTAAAAGAGAAGTTACTTTTTCTATTTAGGAGACTCACCGGAGCCTTCTCTTATGTCATCTTCATGAAAAGTGGAAAACGATTGCACGATCAGATCTGTTCAAATTTTGCACTTTGACTTGACGTGGTAAGACGTGACTCGTCGTACCACCACGAAACGATTACGAGGGTCACTTTATCCCTGAGCCGTCTGTAAATCAGGCATGAAGTCACTCTTCATTAGTTGCCGAAACACAGTAGTTTGCATAATTATCCTAGCACCGTTATCAGTAATAGGTTTAGATTATTGCTTTCAAATTGAATTTTTAGCATCCGCATTAAGTTATTATTTTTTATATCCTAGCATACCAGTCACCGTTAAGCCAATACCCGCATGAGTTTCCTGTGACATAACTTATCTCTTCTGGGGATAATATTAACTTAGGTCCTAGTTACTGCATTACAACCTACATATTACAGCCCTGACAGGCTCCCATCAGCTGTATTCTTCTGGTGGAATCCTATATTGAAGTGTATTGGTTTTTGCATTCGGAATTTCCTTGGTTGTCGGCAGAGTATAATGTTTTATACATGCCGTATAGTTTCTTGTCAAAAATGTTCCTAGGACCTAATTCATCAACATTCATTCAACACTCGTTCTCACTGCCGATGCTTTTTAAGGCCTCCCGGCAACTTAATTGTTTGTGCTTTATTTTAGAAACACTAACGATTCCTATCACTTAATGGATTACATTACAAAGATTTTGTTGGTGTACTTTGTACGCATTTTCTGTGGCATATTTGTCAGTCTAACGCTGCTTCTCTCATATATTTTCAATTACTAGTAACAATTTTTTTTCCGTTTAGTTACTTCAATAAATGCGTTTCGTGGCCACGAATTTCAAACCGTTTCCTTAAATGTGTTCGTCATTTGATAAAATATCGACCGTGACTTTGTTCAACTTAGTAGCGAGAGAGATGCAGGGAAAAATACTTGATGGGTATTTCTTACGGGAAAGGGTTGCGCCAGTAGTTGCGTAAACGTTTCGAGGACGGAAACGGCATCGTACATGGCAGGGGAAGGATCGGATAAAGGGACGCCCGCCGGGCTCCATTGAAAAAACCATTCCGCCGGTGGACCCGTTCCCACGGGTCAATCCGACGACAAATGCCTCCGTTAGCAACGCTTCGACGTGTCCGGTGCCCGACGGTTGCTCATCCCTTTGCTTCTCGTGACGCACCTCTCTCCGCGCTCCGCCCTCCCTGGGCTGTGTTCCCTTGTCATCATCATCCACCCCGGCTTCCCCCTCGCCACCATCCCCACCCCTTCGTGCCACGGCCGTGGCGAAAACTTCCTTCCTGCCACTCGACCCACGCCCGCCTTCGATGGCTCAAGTCGACCTTCGTTGCGCAGATTGTGCGGTTTTTTTATTTAAGGGAGGACACCGAGAGCCTGGCTCACTCACGCAAATGGGCCGAGTGAGTTGGTTTGGGAGGGATTATCCAGGACCGGGTCTCTCAAGCCATGTTCCTTTCAACCCTGGGGCCACACGGAAAGTTAATTGGTTTGCTGCTGATACGGGGATTGGTTTTATACGCTGAAATGTTTTTTTATTATCAAAATCAATGATGTTTTCAATTATATTTTAGGGTTTGCGAAGAGTTACATCGTAAGAAAATTATAGGAAACCCTTATCAGGGTAATTTAGGTAGGGTGGAAAGAAACGCGGCGTCGGCATGGTACGTGGCATAAGCGAAGGGCACCAAGGGGGACAAAGTCCCACTAGTCCCGCACGACGGGCTGAGCTTAACATTTGAAGTGCTCTCCACTCAAATGAGAATCGTGATAATACGGAATAATCTCCGTCACTGCGGGAGTTTGAACTTCAGGTTTCGAGGTCAGTCCTCTCGCTATGAGGCTCGAGGGTGTTCGAAGGAGGTTGAAGGTGGACCGATAATCGATTCCCTTCAATGGTGATTTTATGGAAGTACTCCACAATGCCTCATTATGCATTCGATGTAGTTTATGTACGGAACTTGTACTCTAGCTATCATATAAACTCACTGATACCTCTGTGTTTCTATCAAATTTCGTTTACTCAAGCATTCATGCGAAATGAGCTAGAGTTAATTGTTTCTCCTGGTATTTATCTCAGACGCAAAAGATGTTAATTTCAAAATGTCGATCATCATGAGTGTCACCAAACGTATTCAACGTTTTGCTAAGGTAAATCAGTGCATTTTATTGGTTGGGTGTCCTTAAAGGAACTCTGAATGTTTCCCAACTATTTTGAACGAAAAAAAGTGGACATTTAAAAACGAGACTATTCTTGTATTTATGTTTCTGAATGAAAAAATTCTTTCGGACCAGTTCAGTCAGGCAGGTAGTTAAATACATCACCTGCAAGTTTCGAGGGGCAACTATTTTCCACGGAGAAACTTTAGTGGTGAAAGCGTTTATTTCATGTTCAGTGATCTTGGCACTCGTCTGACGGAAGTTAAGGTTGGGTTAACACTCGCACGCGGCATTCACGGCTGTAAATTCTGGCTCATTTGCATTTAACTGCTTGTGTACTTGTTCGGTCAGCTAGACCTGGAGAACGAGGAGGAATGATGGAAAGAGCCCACATCTACCTTTCTGGAAACCAGGTTATTTACACTGCGTAGTTTGTGCTGTTATCCGGCAGTGACAGGGTAAGGAAAAGTTGACCAGATGAATATAAAATAATACTCCAGGGTTATTAGAATTAAAATTCAACCATTCCATTATTCGATTTAAAATATTTGTCTCTCCTAGATCTTGCTTCACTAACATTTAGGAAATAAACAATATTGTTTAGTGGTTCGGAAAAATGGAGAGCCTCCGTAGTGTCTCCTTCTTCTCAAAATTATTATATTATCGTCGAAAAATATATAACTGCCTACTTTCGCAAGTGATTTCACCTGGGTAAGAGTGCCCATAAAGTACTTCATTTAGTTACAAAGGCTTCAATATATGTGTGGAATTCGTGGGTTAATTTTGGCGTTGCATCCGAAGAAGTTGGTGCTAATGCCATCTAACTTGAAGCTGCGCAGATGAGGGAATAGGCAGTATTTCCGCCATTATGCCTTTACTATAATATCTCTGGGGATCCTTGTCAAAATTTCTTTTGTTTGATATTGCCAGAGAGACGTTGGTGGGTCCACGTCACTGTACGCTCCACTGCCGTCGGATAAAGCTGGATCCCACCGCACGATCGAAAAATAACTTAGCTCTCCGAAAAAATGAGATCGATTAAATGATTTACTTATTGGCAAAGCTCACTGCAGTGACATGTCTGAATGGTCTTTTTGAATCATACACTGATATCTTTGTTAAATATCGTTATGAGGAATATCTTTATTGGATATCAACATGAATTACCCAACCTCGTTAGTAAAATTTGATTTCAACGCCGTTCACCATTTTCTTAGTTCCTAATATGATCGCTTTTATTCAATTTCCAACTTTCTCGCGTGGTTTGGCATTTTTGTGAAATATACGACTTGATATTATTGAGCGAATAGAATATGCATATTGTAGAAGCACTGTTTCCACTAACAAGAGGAAAGTCAAGTTAAAAAATTGAATTTTTAAGATTTGAATGTGTACCTTGAAAATGAGATACATTAATTCTCCATTTTTAGGAAAATACGTTCCCCAATATTTTTATCCCCAATGATAAGGTTTAATACTTTACTGACCAAGGTGAAAATCCGGATTTCTTAGATTGTTCTGAAAATGTCTTTCCAAGGTTGTAGGAGCGATATTATTGACTGCAAACCATCATTCCCCTCACTTCAATATCTCGCATTTTTCCACCTCTTTGGCCAGTTTTTACTTAATTTCACCTCTAGTCCATTTTATCCTCTTTCGGATTGTCTTATCATAACCACATTTGTCTATCACTACGACCATAAATTTACTTAACTTCTTCCTTTTCCTTGTGACCGAAAAAATAACAGGAGCTCTCCTCATATGAAAATTTGATGCCCTCGGGAATAACGTGATAGCTCCAAAATCACTTCTGTTACTTATAAAAAATCTGAAATATGCAGAATCTAATTCTTTGAAAATTAATACTCATCACCATCAATATCCCTATGTGTTATTTCACCTTCCTTGTTCACATGCTGTGCTCTCTCTCACTTTCCTCAATTCTTAGTCCGTCTTAATTTTTGTGAATTCCAATTGTGGAAGTATATTCAATTCTTCAACAATTAAACACACACCATTGGCAGGGGTGGCAGTATACTCTCATTATATATTTAAATCTTCATATTGGCAATGGTAATAATCAACACATACTACCCCGAATAAATGTTGTCCAATTTCTTTGAAGAAATGTTCTTTGAAAAAAATCATTTTAACGTCAAGGTTTCCTGGTTATGGATCCTGATACACTGATAAATCACAAACTTCCATCTCCCTCGATATTGCTCGGTCGTGAGAAAGTGATGAGGCAAATTATTTCTCGCCCAGGTTTCCTGGCTTACGCAAATATGAATAATAAACAATTAATTTCACGCAAATAGGCAAGGGCAACTCATTATTGTACTTGTACCCACATTTCATCTAATTACCTGTTATATATAAAATAGTAAATAAGGGAATGAATACTTATGGCAAATGAACGAAGAAGGAATATTTCAATATGCCTTGAATCAAAAACATTCACCCAGACTTACGTAGTTGCACCTTATTCATGGATTTACAGAGTAGCCTACAAGCAGCTTAAATCGCCGTCACAGTGAGAGTACATTTCCTAACTGTTTCAAGAGAGGCTCGTAAAGCATAAACCCCATCGACTTTGGTTATGGGTGAAACAAGCGAAGTGAGAGCTTGAGTCTCTTTTCGTGGGCGTTTGCAACTTTTTGTTGTCTCTCAATTTTTGCATTGACGTCGGCAGTTTTAGCTGCCTCAAATGACCCTATTCATTGTGGCAATGTTCCTTTGCTGTAACATCTCTAACGCGTCATAAACATGAGAATCATGACCACTTCTCTAAACAGGTCAGCGCCAGCGTTCTAATTTAGATCCGCATTACCTGGTGTGTCTCCGCTGACAGCCACCAGATGACACGCCTGTGATTGCGCTTTCAACTTGTGCGGCCGAAGAACATCAACAACCCTCTTTCGCCACGCTTCCATCTGTAGATATCCAAGAAATATAGGTTTTCTCCTAATAATCGTCTCGTTACATGAACCTAGTTACTTCATTGGTCTTTTTGATGGGCACAAAGATTGAGGGGGAACTTCAGTAGTTCACTGTAATCCTCATCCAGTCATGTCACCGGGAATGCCTATTCGATTTATTTACGCTGTACAGTGAATTGATCGCGACAAACTACTTTAGCAGTGCATACAGGTCGGTGCTCCAAGCTCGAAGGACGCTGACTACCCTGTGCATCTCTGGCTCCGATGAGAAATTTCGTGCGCGATTCACCACATCAAATCACCATTGTATGTGGTTTTGAAGACCCATGATAAAAAAAAAACCACCTTAACTTCAGATGTCGGTACTGGCTCGATCAATGATGGCACATGGAGCCATATTTATGTTGAAAAGAAGTGAGTATGGAGGCGAGGTATGGAGGAGGGGAAATATTCCGAGAGAAAGGAGACTGGAGTGAAGACGCGAAAGTCTATTCCAGTTGGCTTTTAGTACATTGCCCGTTGCAAATACCAAGAATAGAAGGGCTCTGGTAAACCAGTGGCCAGTCTCCCACAACTTGACGTAAATACGAGGAACAGCCAAATTGCGGGTTAATGGCCTTAATTGCAATATATCGCTGAATTTTACTGTTTTAAGTTACAACTTTTGCATAAGAGAGCTGAAAGCTGTATTTTATCTAATATAAAGCTTAGCGGCTGTGAAATAATTAGGTTGAGTTTTTCCTCACATGTTTTCTTATAGCATCTGAGATAAGTGTTTTCCAATTTGATAGGTGTCAATTTGTGCATTAGCAATGAACCTGTAAAATCGGCAGGAGAGAAATTTTTTCATATTTTTCTCTAAAATTACTCTTCTTCAATTTTCTTGATACGCCTAATTTTTCCATTAACATTAGGGCGTCCACATGCGCCATGTTGACTCGTCCGCTTGGGAAAACAGCCGCTACTTTTTTTTTAAGTTTTTATGCCCAACACGTCTCCTCTCATGACATTTCGTTAACCAGAGTCAGCCCAACGTGACATAAATGTCGCACAATGTATTCCTCCTCATGAGTTACTCCTTTGGAATGCGGCATTGGAACACAGTACTCTCTCATGCTGACGAGGGTAGAAAAACCCACCTCCCTTAGTTAATTTCATTAATTACGAGTAAGAAGTCACATGTTTTCTTCTGAAGGCTCTGGAAATTCAGTTTCTTGCATGCAGCACGTCATGGTCGCTGTGTGTTAGTGGTCACATTTTTATTGTTTGATGCTCCGATTGTTTTAATTTATGGTTTTCTTATAAACATATTGAACAAGGTTATTTATAAAATGTAAATTACACTGATATTTTCTTAATGTTTAAGCGAAAGCGCGCTTAATTTCAGTGTGATATAAATTTCACATTTGGCGGATCTGTAAGCAATGCTCACTATGCACAAGTTGTGAATTCCGTTTATGACTGTCGTCTTCTGCCTTGAAATAATTTTTCCCAATTCACTCCACTGGATTCCATTTCCATGCTTTTTAAATGTAATTCTTGCAGTTTATAATGGGAAATTTTGTCATACGCCGAAATATCCACACTGCAGGATACCAAATAATATGTTGTCTACAGTTCAGAGATATCATATTTCTCTGACTAATGAAACATGAAAATGGAGAATTCCATGACATAGATACTGTCTCTCATAGACCCGTGGATGTTATTCCTTTACTTCGATCACGCCTCGTTGGATTCCAATGGTCTCCTCGATAACCTAACATGCAGACAAACGTCAAGGTGTGGTGCTTGTAGGAAGAAGCCAATAGCAAGTCCCCTGCAGCGCAGTTGAACATGATGACATTTCTAACACTGATTTTCCTCTGGACAAAGATTCCATCTTGATAAAACTACATTCAAGGAATTCGGAAGAAGTATTGCGAGTGGCTTCAATGTCGAAAAATATCTTGGGCAAGGAAATAGCTTTTTTTGCAATGCGTCAATTTGAGATTTTTAATGTTTTTTACTACTTATGTTTTCCGGTTTCTTTTTGGTTAGTTACAAATATGCTAATTTACCTGGCTGTTTATCTTATATTTCATGAGAGAATATACAATTTTCATTGTTGTAGTAATTTACCAGGCTGTAAGCTTGTCCCTTCAAAAATGATAATGAAAAAATGCCGGTGGTGTGCAAAACAGCGGTTACTGATGAAAGGAATAAATAGATTTCAAAGAGAAGAAATTAATTTAAAATTAAAAGAGAGGAAATAAATTTCATAAAATTTTTCATTCTCAGACAATAGTAGACCCGGCAATTGAGATTCTTGCTACTTTTGCGCCCGGAAATTTCAAAATTCTGAAATAATTTTACGGAATAGTTTGAAGGCTTCCTCAGTGGCTTGTAAACATGCTCCGGATGGAGCTCCAACAATTTTAGGCAATCATGTAAAGTTGAGCAAAGTCAAGCATTTATTAAGGGCGTGACGGCTCATTTTGGAAGAGAATCCAATAGGCAAAATGAAGAGCACTAGATGTTGTACAGTCCACTGTTTTTAATACTGAAAACTTTACAACACATGTTTCGGCACTTCATTGGCCATCATCAGGTACGGTGATGCTGGCCAATAAAGTGCCGAAACACGTGTCGTAAAGTTTTCAGTATTAAGAATAGTGGACATACTCTTCGTTTTAATGATGCAGTTCCACAATATCTCGCCCGAAACTGTCGACTTCACTCCTATAGGCACTTTTCCGATGATCTCAATTTGTTTCAAATGCTTCCTAAGTTTGATGCTAGAGCGGTGCCAGGCTCTCTGGTTGGTTCTGAGGTTTAAAAATATAAACACCATACCATAACCATAGTGAATTATGAAAGAGGCTAGAAGAAGTATACTTTTCCCTTTATTTCAATATCAGATTCCTTTCCAAATCAGACGAGGTCCTAGCCGATCCAGGTATAGTTCTATCAATACATTTCTCAGCTATCTCCATTCTTGTAAACATGGGGTGCCACTTGTTCACTTAGGAAAAAATGTTGCCTGAAAGACTGCTAATAACCAGGAAGTAACCTCAGGAAGAAATCGGAGAGGGATTTGAACGAATACCTCAAAAGCGATATGATAGGGTCTCATAGTATTGGCTGAATTTTGCAGGCGTAAGAATTGAAGAAAGGAATGGACAGAAATTAATACAGATCAAAACCCAAATACATACTTGGTTTTGTGGTTGTGGTGTATTTACTGCTGCTTCTATTATAATTGAACTATTGAGTATTCCTGAGATGTACATGTTTGTTTAATCATGATTTGAGAAAATTGCGTAAGTATTATACTCTTTGGCCAGAGTTCTACAAAGTTGCATTTTAAATTCTCTCAAGAAAAATGTCATAAAGTAATTTTTACTTGCTTAAATATAAACGGAAAAAAATATGGGGAGTAAAAACAATGTTTTTTCTCCAAACCAGAAGCACTATGCTTTAAAGGCAGAGTGCAACTAGAAAAATTGAGTATTTAAACAAATCTATTCATTTTACTATATATCTACAAAGTTTATACTTTTGGAAAGCAAAAACATGTACACAATTTTGATCGATTAGTAAAAGAATACGCAGAATTATTAAGTGTGAGTTGCTATACGAAAAGCAGGTTTTATGTTATCCCTGAACAATGCATTTTAATGTTATAAAATATAATACATATCTATAAATATCAGTGAATGCATTATAATCATATAAAAGCTAATGTAGACCTATCCACGCTAAAAGACATCCACCCAAAGTGACATAATGTCATATCCTATACTGATCTACTGATTGTATAAAGATGAAACTAACACAACAGCATACTAGCGAGGTACTTTCCGATAGTATGAACTGTTAATCATTTAAAGAAATGTTTGGGCGGATTTCAAGTTCATTCCACTCTTATATCCTGAGTAAAAGGTTGACACAGCTATGTTTCAAAATATTCAAGTTTATACACAATTTACGTAGAACGCCCAAGAGGCGTCGAATTGACTCCGTCACACAGAGAGCTTGAACAAAGGAGATTGTGACTCCTGAGAGTTATAAATTGCCGCACCTATCGTGGAGCAGTATTTTCAATGATTGCTCATCGTTCTAAGGACCCTACGCTGCCTCATTCTCACCCCACTCCCCCCTTCATTTTTGTCCACTCGTCTAATTACGTCACGGCTCGCTGTCGTGAGGTGACTCACTGTCAGAGGTGAGGTGAAATAGTGCAAATGTGCGAGTACTGCAAGTCCGATTGTTGAGATGCGGACAGTCAGTCTTCCGCAGATCCGTGCTCCTCTTACTCTCCTCGAGTTCAAGCAGTCGACTTCCCACCATTGGAGTAAATCTTATCTTATACTATGAAACGAAAAATTCGTAAATATTATCTCTAAAACTACCGAACCGATTCTCCTGAAAGTTGGTTTACAGGGTTTTCGGGTACGAGGAATCCATTGGATGAAAGACCTCAGGGCTGCAAAGGCACCAAGGCCCCCAAAATGACCCTTTTTTACTCGGAATTCTTTTTTTGCATTTTACAATTACTTGCAATCAAGATACAGGGTTTTAATGTACACTGTTGGATGGAAAAAAGGATGAAGTATTTCATTTTTGCAATCAATTTTGTGATGCACTTCGTTTTTGCTTACATATTACGTTTTTAATGACAAAATTGCAAATTTTTCTCCGATTTCAACAATAGCATATTTCCTTGGCAACCTTAGCAATAGCTATAAACGCGAAACGGAAAAAATCTCGGTCATTTTAAACCTTATCTTCTAAATGAGCACATGGGCGTATGGGGATGCAAAAATTTTCACGAAAGCTATGGAACTTATCCTTCTGAGAGTGAGTATTTAGGGGTTTTAGGGCCGGAATCCATTGGGCCAAATTTAATACCATAAAAGCACTTTTGGCTTATAAATTACCAATTATGTTGGGAATTATTTGCGAATAAAATATTTATCTGTATGAAAACGAGGCTATTATCACAGCGATAATATTATGGCAATGGTCTATTTAGTAAACAACTCTAATAATGATACCAGTGTTGAAAACGAAAGTACGCTACTCACGTGTTTTTCCCCGTCAGTTCTTCATAAATTAAGAATTATATTTAAATATTATATTTTTATAAGGTACTAGCCGAAATGCCCATTGAGTCTTAATCGGAGGGAAAAGAGTAAGAAATTTTACACCGGGTAGTTCGCTGTGCATAGAAAAGAATCTGACTTCCCATTTATAATGATAACGGTGACTACTTCGACATTTAAACGTAAATGGATAACTTATAGCAGCAACAATACCGCTTCGAAATCGCGGTCCAATCAGTGACAATTCACTACATCAATTCTTCCGTAGCTGAATCAAAGCAGCTATGTAAGTGGATAAATCATTCGTAAGTGGATAAATTATAGCCACAATAATACCACTTTGGAATCGCTGTCCGTTCAGTGACACTTCGCCAGGTCAGTTTATTAAATACTCAAAAGTAGCGACGCGGATAACCCTAATATCATAGTTACAATGTTTCGCTGTGCTTTAACTTAATCAGCCAATCATAAAAAGTCAGCGACTGAGATAGTGCTTTTAATTGGACAAAGAATAAATCCTATGAAATCTTACTAACTTTTGTTTAGAACAATTTCGTTTCATAATAAAATAAAATAAAAAGAAAAGCCTGGTGAGTTGGAATCTATAAGATAAATGACTGAAAACCAAACGGCAATTAATAATATCCAGATAATTCAAACAAAAACAGCAATTCGGTTCAGAAAATAATATTTTACATTTAAAATATTACGGATTTTTCATAGTTTTTCTCATAAAATGAATATATACTCACAATGTCTTACTTTAGGATTTAAAGGAGGATATTTTTCAGAGGACACCCAATTCCTACCTCAGCGATAGGAGGCAGTTCAAGTGCAGAACTCCGTCTGTAGGATGAGACGTTAAACTGTGGTCCCCATGGCACCTTCCGCTAATGCCGACGCCGGGTTCCTCCCTTGCCTGTCTCCTATGGTGCAAATGACCTTGGTTGTCGGCCACCTCCCCAAATATCCAATCCAACCAATGGTATTAATACCACTCTACATTTCTAATGATACGTTTTGAGCTTTTTTTCCCTTATATCCATATGAGGGTCGGCTGTTTAAATGCTATCGGTCGTCAAGAGTAAATGAGCCAAAAACGCTGAATTTTCAGCAATTTTATGAATGTTTATTCAAAATTTATAGTAAGTCAGTTGGAAAACAAAAATAAATTATTTAAATGAGAATTTTTATTTATTCATATTTCCAGTGGTTTTAATTACGACCTTGTGTAACCATTATTTGTAATTTAAATATGAAAAATAAAAAGGTCTTCAGGCAATAAAAATGAACTTTACTTGTATTTCTTATGGAAATCCATTGACTCCTCGGACCAGAGTCAAACCGGAGACCATTAATGACATGTAGCCTATTATCTGCGCACTTAAATACATTAAATTGTCCTTAAATGTTGAAAGTTGAACTAAATTTGATTTTTGAGGAGTTAGCGAACATGCATACATATATTCTTCTTCATATATAAGAAGATTTGCTCAACCTCATATGTAAATAACTACACCTATTAAATTCTATTGAATTGCCGAAAATCTGTTCTCAGTAGTTTCTCAGTGGTTTTAGTTTCAAAAATATTTTCCATATTATGTAAACAATATGTAACTAAAGTTCATATCAGGCCCAGACTGGACCAAAACATGGAATTATAATGCATGCAGTCATGGGATTAAAGTGTAGGGAAACAAAATGGACTGTAACTCACGCAATTTTTTATCTTTCAGAAAACCTATTTCAGCCATTATTTATGGCACTTTTTATTCTTGATAATATATAAAGAAGGTTTAACTATTGAAATCAAATAGCATGATTTTTTATTCCAATAATTAAAACTACAAAGTGCCAAGCGAAGCTCCATCTCCCGGTACTCAATTTAATATTCCATCGATGGCACTAAGAAAACGGCTGGTAATTCAGGAAACAGTAGATTTAGCATGCTCTAGAGATTTAACAAATATTGATTTTCTTTTAAGGCTGGTAAAAGTGTATAATATTACGGGAAACAAACAAAGTTGTGTATGAAATGCGTATAGTGAGATGAGATTGCTCTTTCAAATGAAGAAATAACTTTATTTTTTCGTGGAGTAGAAATGACACCACACGGGCATTTTGGGGGGTGACCAGGTCCGAGTGTTCTGGTCGTTCTGGTTATAATATACACTTTATAATGGATAAATATAAACTCAATGCTATTCAACTCAAATATCACATGTAACTAGCAATCTGAAGCCCTGGGGATCGAGTCGGTGTGGTGGCCAAAGTTGTGGCTTCTCAGCACCAGGGCCCGAGATTACAGCCTACAGTGGAGGAGAATCTTAAATGAAATCCCTATCACGTCTTGGGAACTACTGTCATAGTGACTGAAGCACAGTACTCTGTCCGTTGGAAAGGACCTGGTCCCCTTGACGCCATTCGTTAACGCAGAAGCCGAATTTCTCTCTGCCCTTCCTCTCCATTCACGAAATAATTCCTTCCATATTATCTTACCCTCTCTTCCTTAATCGTTGCTAGACGTAATCTAGATTTAAATAATGAGCTCTTCTGTGCGTACTATTTCACTAGTTGAATTCTGAGTGGTATATTGTGGTATATTTTGCACTTATTCATGCAGTTTGGCTTTAAACATACACTTGTGCCAACCTGAGTGGATTCCCTTCAGTGTTTCCATTCTAACGTGAATTATGTCAAGACAAGAGAGAAATTTGGTTTCACTTAATTAAGAAACAATACATTACAGTCCGGCCGAAAATTCTCGAAGTCACTATATAAGGCTGGTGGTGATTTCAACGTTCCGTCAGTACACAGAACACAAAGCTTAAAAAACGGCAGCAAAGATGATTGGTTGTGTGAAATTTTTCTCTATGCGTACACATTAAACTGTAAAAATTTTTAAACAACATCGACCAGAGGAAACAACGTTATGGTTATTTTTGCTCATGACATACCTAAAAGCGTCCTTAACATAGTAGCAGTGGACGGAATTAATGACCACATGGCAGTAAATGCCAAATTTTATATTAGTACTAACAAACGGGCAGCCACAAAGAGAAGAGATTACTTATTACACAAGGCGGGCTGTAAAGGTCTAATACAGGAATTATTGGCCTGTAATAAAATATTAAATGATGGTAGCAAAAACCGTTCTATATACTATACATATAATACTTTTCATATCATCTCACGAATTGCCATAAATAGCGCAATGCCAAGTAAATTTCAAATGGGTTCCATGGAGCCTAAGTGGTATTATGCGGATGTCCGTAAATCTCTCAAGCGACAACAAATATGGACGTAAAAATGAAGCATACACATCAGGAACTCTCCAACGAGGAGCATTCGAAGTTATGCCAAATATATTAGAAGTCTAATTCACCAGCTAAAGTGGCCTTACGCAAAGTATAAACGGAATTCAAAATTCAAATACTGAGTGAATGTTTGGAGGATAACTCGAGGGAATTTAGTCTTTCGTGGTAAGATTCGACGCCAAAACTCTAGCGCAAAGTCACTGAAAAGCGATGTGGGAGAAAGAGTTAGCAACCAATTAATACAAGCAAATATCTTTATCATCTTTCATGGAAGCGTCTATTCCTGCATGCTCTCAGAATAACATCACTGCACTGCCTCGGATTTACAAATAAACCAATGCAGTCAATAAATATTCCTTGTCATGGCTTAGAAGAACACCTGAAATCCAATAGTTCCATAAAATTACCCGATTCCGATAAAATTCTTCCCCGATTTTAAGAAGAGTTTGCGTCAGAAATAGCTTCTTAATAGCTATTTTAAAAATCTCGAAGAGAACATCGCGTCCATTTCGATTTGTAAATGGCAAACGTTGCACATCGTTAAGAATAGTGATAAGATGGAGCAAAGGAATTATAGGCCTACTTACTTTTCGTTTCTCTCGTACCATACATTACAATATACAATTGCTGGTTCTATTATAGGTAATTTGGAGAGTCAATACTCATTACCAAAAAAATAGCATGGGTTCTGGATAGGTAGGCCCTGCGAATCCCAGCTGGTCCTCATTCTGCACAATATTCTTTCCTCGTACGGAAGGCTTGTCCAGGTAGACGCGATGTATTTAGATTTTCTTTTGGTAAAGTACCTCATTCGAAATAACATGTTAAACTGAAAGCCAATGGAATAATTGATGACATTATACGCGGTGCGGCAGCATAATTTGCTGCAACAGCTAAATATGCCTTGGAAAAGTAAACCTCAATGGTAAACGCGCGCTGTTGCTTTGTCCAACGCATTTTTGGTACTAAATTGAAAGGAAAAAATACTACCCAAGATCATTTGCACTCTATAATGGCCAAACCTTGATTCTTGGCGCCAAATTCAAAACAGCAAATCATGCTGCCTCACTTTCTGTTGGAAAAAATATTTCTGTGACTACCGCGAACAGAGGGTAGGCCCAGATGGCGTTAGTTCAGATACGGTAAGAGTAACGTCAGGTGTACTCCAGGGAATGTCAAGTATCCCTCATTGTTCCTCTTGAATATAAACGCTATCACCAACGCTGTTACGAGCGAAATGTTCCTCTTCGCCGACGACGCAGTGTTGTACAGGGATATTAGCATTGAGTCTAAGAGAATTGTGTTGAAGAGAGGCTTACAGGCTACAAACAAATTCTAAACTGCTTGGCAGTTAGAATTAAATTCTAAAAATGGCGTAATTATTAACTCCTGGAAAAAGAGTAACTCGCTCAGCGATGGGAATTCTTAATCAAACCGAAATATCAAATTTAGAGTCAGTTAAATTCTTGGGAGTCCTCCAAACTCAGGACCTGTCTTGGAAGAGGTACACACTGGAAATGTGCGGAGAGGCTTATCGGAAATTGGGATTTATTAAAACAACCCAGAAAAATACGACGAGAAAGTTAAAGAGCGATGTTATTATTCTCTCGTGAGACTTTGCTTGGTGTATGCTGCTAGCTAGTTTGGCCTTTCCGCACATTTCCATTATGTACCTCTTCCAAGACAGGGTCTGAGTTTGGAAATATATTTTTTTTTAGAATTTGAGTTCATGCAATGCGAAAGCCAACCAAAGGAAGGCGCAAAAATAGCTTTCCATCTGCCATCAATTTTATCCCCTTTAGTTTCTATGTCCAGATCCTATCAGATGGACGAACATACGCGAGAAATTTTGGGCGATTACTCGCTTCCGTAGTATTACGCCTACGTTTCTGCTTACTTCGGATTTTCGTCCGGTAGAAAGAAATATCTCGAATCTTCAAGCCAAATCATATGTGATTCAGGGTGAACATTTATGGGTGTGAATTTCAATCTTGCAAAGAGAGACATGTGTTTGTCGAAAAATTACTTAAAGCATTGAGTAACAATGAAGTCCTCAAGTTAAAGAGTGAACAACCTCAAATTTTTGGTGTAAACTAATATGAAAGGTAATTCAAAATTTGCCTAAAATTTCCGTTTGTTTAGTGGCTACTTTAAATAATGTCTTTGTAGAAGCGTGCGTTTAGCGTTATATGTATTAGCGTATATTGACCAACCGTGGCATATCCTTCACTATTGGAAAAAAAGCGATGCATCTTGTCGACCTCCTTTTTGGTGGGGAGTATTTTACTTAAAATTAATCAAAATTTGTGAAACTTTGACATTATTTGATGTGATTTTGATTCATAAAACCTGCTTTTAATAATACTATTTTACTCTACTTTTCCCTTACCTAATGCTATAGGTTAGACAGTAGCTGTTAAAAAATTATGGGGGTTGATAATTCTTTTAACTCACCTATATTGGTTATCGTGTACTTTAGTGTAATTAAAAATGTGATAGGACCATTTTGAAAGTACTACAGGCATTTCCTCATCAAAATCCTTACTTTCCTCATACTATCCTGATTCAAATATTTTCTAAAAGTCCTTATTTGTGTATAAATAATCTCTGTAATTTTTATAAAAGCATTTCATGAAACTATTTTTGAGCTCTCAGTTGTAACTTTTTATCAATTTTGGAACATATTCACGATTATACTTAAGAATTCTTCGAGACTTTTTCAAAAAATATTTGTAACCCTTTGGGTGACTTTTTTCGGAAATTCAACTTCTTTCCTGCTCTATACTTATATCATGAAACAAGGATTTCTGTGCGTTTTCATAAGATAACTTATTGTTTTTTTATTGATAGATTTTCAATGATCCTCTCAGTTTGTGGTTGCAAGTCGATTGAAAAACTTGTGACTTGCTTTTAAATACGGCTTAAAGGTCATCAGAAAGCATGAATCCCTCATAAAGTAGCTTCAGAGTTGTGAATCTTCCTATGACTACTCAAGCGTCAAATGATTTTTCAATATCAAATAATCTGTAGCCGTATCTCAGTAGAATAAATGAAAGAGACATTCATATCGTGTTGCGCGCGTTAAAACCGTCTTTGTATCAGAAGCGAGAACAATTTGCCTACGTTTCGGAGAGTTTTTCGATACATGACTGAACCACATCGCTTAGCTTTCGGTGCATGAGACCAGTTAGTCTTACGATTAGAAGCCATGACTAGAGCATTGGTAGTAGAAGCTTTTCGTACAGGACAATGGTCAGACTACATTAAAGTTCTGCCGGTATACCAATGACGTAATTTCTCATCATATTCTGCTCTCACCGTTTTTGATCCCGTTAGAAATAAACTTCGTTATTCACTTTTTATTTAAAAATGCTATATGTTAGAAAAACAAGCAATTGCTCATATAATGAAGAAGTGAATATTTTAATTAAGTTCTGAAATCTCGAGGATTTGCCGATTGCCGACATCGTCGAGCTAGAGACTACTGAAGGTGCTGTGAACTGACCACGTGCAAGGTCTTGCCAACTGCCTCGTTTAACCAAATAGTCTGCCATCGTCCTCACCCTACCGCCTTCATCCATTGACTGAGTTAGAAAACGGACTGAGAGCCACGAAGTAACAGATAGAAGTAATGGTTGATGCCATGGGAGGCGCATTTTAGTGATAGTAAACACAGAGCGCTGGCTAGGGTAGTTGATTGTTCGCGCTGCGTCCACTCTCATTTGCTTTGAGATGAGATGCAAACGGAAACCTCAGAAGAGGTCCGTAATCGCCATTAAATCACGAAATGCGGACCACGGCATGGGCTTCCAACTGGCGGCACACAATGGAGTCACTTCTCAATGGCCGTCTCGGGTGGTGTGGTGGTATCGCTGGTGGTCTTTAATAGCTTGCGGCAACCTCCGAGTATCACGGCGCTGAGCCGCCGCCTCCCCCCTTCCCTACAGCCTCATTCTATCCGGGCGGGAGGGGAATGGCAGAGCGGGCCGTACAACTTCAAGTCAGCCACCTGCTTTATTCCGCTCCCCCGAATCCCTCAACCCTTCCCCCAGCACCGGTTTTTTCCCTCCCAATTACCCCCGTGCCTCCCCCCCCCTTACTCGCTCCTCCGCCGATAAAGCCCCGAGGACGTGAAACCGCCTGACCCACATACCAGGCGGAAGGCCAAGGACAAGAAATTCACCCAGCAGCATCTTCCCGGAACTTGTTTAGTAAACACTTGAGGGACGTCGTCGTGGCTGTATCACAGTTTCCATGTGCAGTGGCCCTCCTATGGCAGCCGTCTGTGGCGCCTCCCTCCGGAGATCTTTTGCATTTCCCGGGTTGATCCGATTCCGTGGTTGGATTCCTTGGCGCTACTTAAGGTGGTTGGGTTTGAGATGAAAATCCACTCCGGCCATTATTGGAGCTGGGTCCTTCATGTATGCTCCTTAATGGTCGGAGATTTACATTTGTTCGACAAGGAAACGCTACCACGAAGTCCTGTAAATGTAGAAACGCCGATTTCTTCCAGCCTCCACTCATTCATTTCTCAGTTGCCCAAGATAATCATCGTTTGGCTCGGCTTTGATGCGGGCGAGTGATCGTTCAATTGTACTGAGACCCTTGTCCCTTCCAGCAACTCTCAACTTCTGAAATCGTAAAACTGAAAGACTATACTGCTTTTGATAACTGCCGACAAAGGTTTGAACTTCCAGCGTGTAGGTACACTTTGAGTGGCTACCGAAATTATTTCACTGCGATTCCCAGCACTTAGTGAACGTTATTACGAGTTTCAACCCGAAGGCCGGTTTCAATTCTATGGCAGTGTGCGGAAAAATATACAAAGTCAATGCTTGTGCGAGTAACTTCACCATGGACAGCTGGTTGACTTGATAGGGATTCAAACCCGTGTCATACGGGAGGGGTGCTCTCGGCCCAACCATCGTCTTGGTTTTACGTGGGCGTATATAAATGTACTCGTCAACTCCACAATATGTGGATTTTGGTGCAGATTTCGGTAGAATAAAACGACTTTTCTCGGCAAATTCACGATTTCTCTCGACGACTCAGTTCTTGCTTACTTCGTTTGATGCATTACGCTCGTTTGCTTCAAGCTTGATGATAAGTGAGGAGGAACATTGGAGAAGTTTGGAAATTTTTGAAGGAAACACCACAGTTTTTCAACTCTTGCGGTTCACGATTTTACTATGTCTTTCTCTAAACGAGTCTTTCCTGTCCTGATTTTTGTGCCCCACCCACGTTGTTCGGCACCTGAGGGTCCTGCCGGTCTACAGCGGACGGATATTCTTTTAAATTTCCCGCGTGATTACCAGCACACATGTACTTGGTTGACTAGGCTGTAACTTAATTAACTGTAATACTTCAGTTACGGAGCTCACAGTGCAGGAAAGCTAATTTTAATATTCTGCGTCTGCAAAATTGATCATTGATCCTTAAAGGGTAGGCACTGATCGGTGCAAATATAGTGACCAGGAAATAGAAAAGAGGATGAGGTAAAATGATGAAAAGAGCTATAGGGGAAAAGGAACCAAGATGCTAGCACAAAATACAACAAGTAAATCAATGAAATTTATGCTTTTCAAAAGTTAATGCTAAACGCATATTTTTGTCAACAATAATTCAGACAATTCCTTTGGGCTGAAGTAGCATTAGAAGGGGAAGCCTTATCTCTTATAATTAATTACTTGTTTTTTTCTCTCATTTGTATCTTATATATTTCTTTAACATTCTTAGCCAATATTTTATCCCCTGCTATGATAATGTATACATTGAGGAAAGGGTGGAATTAATCTGTTTTAACTCTCTAGGCTGAAAATATGTCACCTGCTTCATTGAAGCGCACATTGATAATTTTCTGTTTTTTCTTCCTAATGCATATGCGTCCAGCTATTCGTATTAAATATTATTAATTTTCAACTAATTCTGGTATACATATGCGCTGTAGTATCACAAGTAAAGTAAACCTATTGTCCACATATGAGTACACTGATTCATTGAAAGATAACATTTCCCTAAAGTTACAAATCCCTAAATAAGTAGCAATTTAGTTCCAAAGCTAAATGCGAATGGAGATCTCTCGTGTATTAGCGTGTATAGCAGCTCCACGTATTCATGAAAAGTTATAAGCTGATGACCCGGTGGGATACCGAAGTGGTCTTTCTTCACCACATGCGCTGGGAAAGCCTAAGATTTTTTTACAAGATAAATATCGTAAATATTTAATAAACTAGACATTTTCCGTGGTATACAGAACACGTTTCACCGCCATTAAGAAAAAAATTACCAAAAATATCGTCTGCTCTATTTCCTTAACTTTTTACACCACTATGTTGATTTTTGAAAAACAAAATTGGCGATAATAAGCTTCGCTCCATCGAGAGTAGCACTGTCTTTGCGGGAAATAGAAAATAAGATATTTCCAAAGATGATTACTTCAGGACAATATTCGACTACAGATAGCTACACTTACAGAATCCCTTTAACCGGATGTCCACATATGAGGACCCGGGGACCGGAGAAGTTAAATGAGGCGGGAATAAGGATTGAATGTGACTAGTACCCAGAGGCAGACGGCCATATTAACGCCCTGTACTCCTCCATTAGTTTGTGGAATTGCGTTGTGACTCGGATTAAAATCCCTGCTTCGGGATCTGAGGCAATACCTTTGGACCTTGTTCACCTACTAGTTTTCATGGAATTTAATTCCTGAGTAATTGGTACGTTATTGACATAATAGAAGTTATAATATATTTTCAATTATATCTATTGGGATATAGATTTTGATTAGAATCACATAATGGTTTGTAAAATTCGTCAAAGGCAAAAGAATTCCCAGTTAGAAGTGCCAATATCTTAGCGTGGCTCCACTAAAACAAAAGAGAGAGTGTCAACAGAATATTACCAATCGTAGCCTAACATTCTCATATCTACCTATATTGGTCCTGGATAGCCACAATATTACGAGCAATAAGTATCGACCTGCATCTATCGCCAGTTTTAATTCTTATGGAGTTCCTAAAAGCATTTATTTGGTAGAGGTTTTCTTGCGTAATCCGTATTTAGTGGTTGTTCACTTCAACAAATTTATTTCCTACGTAAGTGCAGCCTGAATCCGAAGTACGAGGAGATGATCAGGGAGGGAAAGTGCATAAGATCAGCATTACTCTGCAGTCGAGAAGGGACGCTCAATGGTGACGGTTACGGCTTTTAAATAGGTTTCCAGCCACATTTAAAAATCATCATGTAACAGAGGGATGCAGGTAATTAGCAGCAGCGAATAATTTTCAATTGAGTTAGGAGCTTTTGAGTGCCCAAGTTCAGGTAAGTTTCTTTTGGGGCCAGGGAAATAAGAACACTTATTTCCAATCATGTCAAAACCTTAGGTATTTTTCAGCAGTGGCGGGATGTACAGTTAATATCAAATCACCATAAAATAATCAGACCACCGGGATAAAATAAATAAATACGCATGTCATTATTGCTTTTAATACTCCTCGAGTTAAGTATCGTATGAATATTGATTCAGCACACGGAACGACCTGATATTTTGGCGGAATTCTCGTCTTAACAGCCCAAATTAGCGTATCCGGTCCCTAGTTACTACATTGTACATCCCAAGATTACTATTTATTTTTACATTGATAAAACGGTCTACTTAATCGTGCCGATACTGATCAGACCGCTTAAAACTGTTCTTCCTTTTTATAATAACTCAAAAAAACATTTTCTTGCACATTAATGCGTCGGCAGTACTAAGTGGAGATCTTAGTAAAAATTACTCACAGAAGATGAAAATGTAATGTGATGGGAAATGAGAACGCTGAAATGGAAGAGCACGAGGGTATTATGCGAGCTAAACTCATATTTATGGTAAGTAAATATTCTCTAAATCGGATGATTCATCGCCGTGACATTTGGCGTGGAGTAAATTGGGCAGGAGTATTTTTATCGGCTGCTCAATGTATGTAATAAAAAACAAGCCGCTCTGACAAAAGATGTTAATATGTAATGATGGAATGGTTTTTGTAAATGCAGAAACATGAAACACACATGTATAAAGGGTGAAAGCGATTGGTGTATTTTTATGAAGAGGAGTGGAAGACAATTATGAGAGGTTAATACGGGGCAATTTTTAAGAATAAGAAATGCTGGTTGGCTGAAGTAAATAAGGGAGGCTACCGACAGCATGGCCATTTTCCTTCATAAGAATCCTACTCAAGCAAATGATTTTCCTGAAGATTTTGTTCACCCATCGTGCATCGAGTGTAAACTTGTCCTCGGTCGAGATAGTTAGAATTACTAGAATCATGGTTGAATAGTGGAGAGCAAACTGGCGTCAGTATCATGTACGCATCATTAGCAAAATGCGCCTAAGAGGCCTCGTTGTAAACAACAAAGTGACTCCTCCTATTACCTGATCCTTTTGGGATCCAATTAATGTTCGGTTGAGACGATTCTTCACCTTTCCTTGCACTCGATCCCCAGTCCTCTAAATGGAAAGCCAGCACTATATCTCTCACGGTTTCCAGTCCTTGCCTTGCCGTAGCTACTGTAATAAAGAGTTGACACGGTCAGATATGCCAGTGATAGCGATGGAATGAAGAAACTATGTAAATGCAGTGTCATTGAGAGGGAAATAAGGCCACAACTCACATCCGTTACCGGTCTAAAAGTATCTTTTAAAACATTCGAAAAGAAACTTTTTGTCTTTGCCCTTTGCGTTGAATGTTTACCCTATGATCACTTGCTAGAGTTTTAAATGATGATCCAAGTTAGGCGCGGGACTATGGCATTTTTAATGAAGATATAAAACGTACTATTTTTCTCAACAAATTAAATTTACTTCCACCTGAAAATGATGTGATAACTTCGAAACCCGGGTCGGAAGTAAATTTTATTTTTCGTTGAAATTGCACGCTTTATTTCTTCATCATGTATGAATGCACTCTATTTCGCAGGAATCTTCGTATTAAATAGGGCAGTTCCCTCCTTTCAAAAGTTACATTTTAACGTTCTGATTTAAGAGGAACATTTCAAGTACCCAACTGTTGTGTGTAACGCGCAAAGTACACATCTGTCTACGTACTGTTGATCCCGTTCATCCTTCATTTACCTTTAGCTGGGAAATTGAAGGAGAGGTCCTCGTAATTGCACTCTGAAATCTGCCCACGAATGGGAGCACCAGCCACAAGTACCTCTCCCGATAACCAAACCAGCCATCCCTAATCTGACAATTTGGTTAAGTTCGGTGTAGAAAAATGAAAGGAATTCTTGTAATGTTCACATGGTTTTTTAATTCGCACTACGCGTTTCGAGGAATCGTCGTAAGATTGTCAAAACGCGTAGTACGAATTTAAAAAACCATTTGGACATTACAATAATTCCTTTCATTTTTCTGAAATTATGTTCCACAGCATCTCGCCGGATGTCGTTGAGTATTTTGGTGTAGAACCCTGGGCGTCACCGTCATTATCACTAAGAACTTCGACGTAAAATATTTTTGAGAAAAAAATGGAAATTTTTTGCTATAGAAGACCAAATTTGCCAAAATACCTTCGATATTTTAGGAGGCATCCAAAATTTCAGTTTTTCACAAATCAAAGAGCAAAAAAACTCAAATGATTTTTCTTCAAATAAATGTGTTTCAGTAGTTTTTACCAGAATATAACTTAAATGAAAAAACTAGCCATGAGTACAGCACACTATGCTGCGTTGATGAATATTACCGTATCATGTTCAAGTTTGAAATTGCTTTAAATTTTGTATTCATACGTATCTTTTAGGAATTCTTAGATACTTTTACCTCGATTTTACCTAGTCCGGATATAGAATACTTTTGGAATACAATTTGGGGCCAAATATAATAGTGCAGAGATGTAATGGCATATTTTAGGTACTGTCGTTATTTCTGAGAGAAGTCTTTTTATTGCCCACTGCCTGGATTAAAGGCCGTAAGTCCAAATTTCCGCACTTCCTTTGTAATAGATAGGAGATTCTGCCATTATAATCTCCAAATTTATTAGAATTCGTGTTATGGTATTAATTCCCAGTTAAGAGATCATGAAAAAGGTATAAGAATGATGCATTATTTAGTATTTCGCGTTGCTTTACTCTTCAGTGGTAATGCCGAAATGTGATCATTTATTTCAGAGGCAAATGAATGTTTCATTAGATCCGCACAATCTTCGTACCCGCGTGCTTTCCTCTGAGGGAACATCAAGAGGCGTGGAAGCAATATGGATCAGCCGCACATTGTGCCGCGAGATCATTTGGGTTGGGGAAATCCTCGGCGAAAGCTTTCGGAAAAAATTTCCGGCCAGAATTAGCCTCGATATTCCATTCACGCCGTATGAAATGGGCGCTCGACTCCCTTCGGCGGGCCACCCGTCCTCAATTTGTGGGACTCGGAATCTGGAGTCCGTTTAGTCTCGGGACATCGGGTCCGGAGAAGTCGAATCGCCCTGTGGCGGCGGGAAAGTATTCGACGCTCCACGGTGGGCGCGAAATGCGCGCGTTTCCCTCCCTCTTTCGGCGAGCGGCCGAAGTGAGGGAGGCAGACGGTCGTGGCTGCGCGTGATTTATGCTCGGACGAGCTGCGCTTCGACACGCTCGGAGACGACCACCCCCCACTTTTCTCCTTCCACACCCCCGCAGATGCAGCTAGCGTGGCTAGTCAGCCCCGGCTGTCTGCCTGCAACCGGTGACATTTCTAACTCGAGTCTACTATCTCAATCGGTAGTTCTGCAAAGTATTACTCTGGCCATAAAGGAGAATATAACCGCATTTCCTTCTCCAATAAAAGCAGCTGAAAGACATATGAAACAAATGTAGTCATATTTTTGACGCAAAATTTGTTTTTTTAGAGCCAAAGCTCCACGGTAATTATCAAAAATAAGCATATTTGAGATTTAACGGGGAGCGGGTTGGTGTGGTGGCTAGAGTACTGGCTAACCATACGGACGGCCAGGGTTCAAATCCCTGCAGAGGCGGATGTTATTCAGAGGAAACCCGATCCCTACTTGAGTGTCTTCTGGAGGGCACTTCAAGTACAGTACTCCGTCCGTCGGATGAGACGTTAAACCGTCCCCTTGGCGCCTTTCGTTTAGAGTAGGCTAATGCCGACGCCGGGTTTCTATCCACCCTTCCTCCCTTTCCTATCCCCTATGGCGCATATGACCTTAACCGTCGGTCGCCTCCTCAAATATCCAATCCAATTGAGATTTAACCCGACTATCTTGTTTCACGCCATACGCTGGAAATACCGTCTCAACCGAAGGGTTTTTTTAGTCATAAAATGTATAAGGGTGTGTAATAAATTTGATTTTTTTACTATTGAGAAACATGTCTTTGATTTTTAAAATCTCTTCTCTGGTTCTCGCAGCTGGATGAAATCCCATAGAAAAAAACTCCCATTTTAGGTAGAACTTTTCGGAAAACAGTAAGGAACTGATATTTTAGTTTCATTTGAAATTTGAGATCGGTTTCTACTTCATTTATTTGTTTTATCAATAAATGATGCACACTAATGCCCAAATTTTGCGTTTCGGCATTCTTTTTTTAGAAATAGTTATGGGAGAATTCACAAACTTTTCTGTTCACATAGCGGTGAAATGATTTGACTGGAGTGGCTGTGCGCCTACACTGAGCCGGCCCATTTCACTGGATTTGTCGATGGGACCAACATCTGGTGTTCGCCACCATTGCTGCAGAGATTGGTTGCCGTTCCAATTGATTTAATGTTACCTAAGAGAGGCACTAACCAAATTATTGTCCCTCCTAAGTGTAATCCCTTACGAATCCCCAGGAATCTGTAGGAACAGATTGGTCCCCTATAAAACTACATTTCAGCCATAGGAAATTCTTATTGTATTGCTTTTTCCAAGTAATTCACAGAAATTGATATCCTTCCACTCGAACCATATTCTCTCCAGAATCGAAACGAAAAGACTATTTTCCAAGCACATTTTAAGACAAGGAAGTGGTATGCAAAAGTGGTTCACACCCTTCCAGGCTCAATGACTCATCTCCCTCACACAGAGTTTTTATAAATTCTCCCCCATTTCCTGAAATCTCGGGCTTTTCACTCCGACTTCCCCTAAAGTTCAAAATTAAAATTAATTGAATGCACTTTGCGTTATTACCCCCCTTAATGGAAGACAATTGCATGAAATACTATGTTTTTCCTCAACAGTTGATTTATACTGAAAATCATTTCAAATTAATATTTCGGGAGTTCATTTAAGCACTACAAGAATGCTATTGAAAAATGATTTGGCATGCATAATTATTGTTACGATTCGTAATGAGGACGCGTATTTGCCATAACCTTCGGTTGCATTTATCCTCAGTGCACACCAGTAGATGAAATGGCCATCGAGTGCGAGGGAGGCGACAGAGGGTATTGTGAAGCTTTATTCGAGTGAGCCGCCCATTGTTTTGGCGCGACGAGGGGCCTCCGTCGCGAATCACAAACTCGCGACGTGAGAACCGAAGCACATATCCTGGGCACAGTGTGAAGGCGTGATTCACCTCCCTCACCCCCTCTCATCATCGAGTTTTATTGAGCCCAGTTTGCCGGCCGTGTTTTTTTGTGTCTGTCACGATGATGAAGAGCTAAAAATGGAACTTTTCTGTACACGCCACGTCCGTTCTTTCCCATTAGACAATTCGCCGAGGGAGCCAGTTTTGATTAGCAGTTAGTTTCAGACCAATGTATCACAACTCAATTGAATGCATTTGGCATGTGTGATAAGTTTTCTCTTAACGTTCTCAGTAAGCATGTGGATTACTTTCTCCATTAGGAACTTAATTACCGGTGTATATCCAGAGATGATGACAAGAAATGATTCGAATCTTTGATCTTATCGTGGCAGCTAATTGGTTTGTCGACGTGCACCCCACGGAGTAATTGACTCATCAGCGAGATCGCTTATGCAAGCACTGCTATAGCATACGGAAGTGAAAAACTTTGATTAGTACTAGACACACATAAACAAGTATTTGATAAATTATTCTGAAAAATATTAGCATCTGCTCTAGTTGTGTATGATTGAAATGGATGCATCACTTTCATGGGCATGTGGTGATTAGATTGGCAAAAGGGGTTTACATGAATCGTACCCTCATAGGCTATTGCTTCGGTATATGAATATTTCGTCTATGCGTGGATTAAGAGAAGATGGTCTCTCTTACTGATTTGGTTTTAATGCAAGATTTGGAATAAGAACTCGTCGTTTAATGGCATCTCGCATATGCAGTTTTGATTAGAAAGTACTTCCTGTGCTAAGGCGAAATCATCAACATTTCGAATTGTACAAGTGTCGTTTGGATGGTCCTACATTCTTCTCATTTCGAGATCATCTGAGAACTCTCATAAAATTATCGTTTTTCCTCCATTAACTCTCTCTCAAGACCTTGATTGACTCTCTCGTCCCTCATGCCTTCCTATCCGTCCCTCGTTTCTTCTTCCAGTCTTATTGTTATACCCCCCTCTACTACACGTCCCAACTTGCCGTTACCCATCAATTTATCAGCCATCAATTTTAGCTGCATCCCTCAAATTTTCGACGCCAGACCACCTACCCTTTACAGTTTTGCTTCGTTTGTCTTCCTCGATCTACAGTTACCCTCGAAATCAAGTGCTTTATTGAATGAGTGTGGCATTTCGCCCAAGAATCCTAAGTAATTGTGAAATGAAAATAATGCAGTAATTGATATTGAAAATTAGCATAGACCTCTGCGCTTTTTACCATTCACGCGAGGTCACCAGCTCCTTTACGTCGATAGGCGGGAATACGTGTTGACCTAATTTACTTCAATTGCCTTATTAACTATTATTCGACCCAATTTATGTGAACAGGGATGAAAAGAGATATCATATGTCATCCACCTGATTGAGTCAACTCGAGAAAAGTATTATGGTTGCAATTTGTCCATATAAAGGATGGATAGCGTGCACTGCCACGGGTCTAGTTGGGGGGGGGGGGTGGCCGAAGTGTTGTCTTCTCGTTCTGCGGGCCCGAGGGAATGGGATTTGTTCGTGGAATTCCGATTTGTTAAGCTGTGTCACGTAGAAATTAATGCAATCTTTGTCTCCATCCATCGCATGGAATCTAAAATTGTGGACACATTGATAGCTATCGTGAGAAGCCGGCTAACCAGATTTTTCTCCAGCAACTACACCCCAAGTATGCCCACTAATTCCATCCAACCTTACTTACAATTGATGCGCCAGTAACCTCATTCATCGGTCGCTTCCACTGCCATTAATTCTACTCCATAGCAGCTTGTATCTGGGATATGATTGGTGGACGGACCAAAATCACCATCCAAATCATTTAGACTCTCAAGCGACAGGTACCTACGATCGGTGAATATGCCTTTGTGTGATCCATTTGCGGGTAGGTTTGCAGAGGTGGCCAGATTACGGTTTTTAAAGTGCTCAGGTTCGAATCACGGCATTGACGGGGATTCATTATTTGAATCCATCCCTTGCGTGCACGGTGCTTTCCCCAGAGTGTTGTTCCGCCTGTCGTTGAAGTGTGAGCCCCTTGGCGCCATTCATTCAGATTGGTCAATGCCGACGCCGGGTTTCTCTCCAGCCTTTCTCAAAGCCCCTCGTGCTTTTCTCCCCTCAGCTACCGACCCGCCAGCCCTCAATGGCTCGAGTGACCTCAGTTGTTGGGACATCCTCACTCAAGTGCTCCACCTACCAAACGCGGAATCGATTAAATGTGGAGTGAATTTTTAAATAAATTCCACTTTCTAAGGCGAGATGTTGTAGAACAGCATTTTCAATGATACACAAAAGATATCGTACTGTCTACCTTTTATTACAATATCGTATTACACGTGTTTCGACTGTCTTGCAGTCATCATCAAGCACGACTAACGTCGTACCTGATGTACGACTGATGTCGTACCTGATGATGACTGCATCTGACGATATCTTTTGTGTATAATTGGATCTGATGACCGACGACATCTTTTGTGTGCCTTTGGATTTAGCTCTCCGTCCGTCGGATAGGAAGCTTTACAGAGGATCTTTCGGCTAACGAAAACCCCATGGGTATCACTCCCATAATCTGCAGGTCCAATCCTTCCCCTGCCGCTCCATCCGAATTTCCTCGATGGCGAGAATGATCCCGCTCGTCGGTCACCACTCCCGAGAGCCAACCAACCGATACTCATACCGCGCTCGCTTCCTTGTAGTGCGGGCCAACACTCGTCCCCTTCCCTCACCACGAAGAAAGCACATCCAAGGCGGAGGAGGAACCCACCGATCCCCCCTGCCGCGGTCCGACACAGCCACAACACACCTCCCCCGACCATTCCCTCCCTCCCCCCATCGCCTCACGCCACGAACCCGTCACACGCCGCCGACTGCGCCAACGGGAACCGACGCGCCGACTCCTCTCCCTTCCCCTCCCTCCCCCACCGTACCGCGGACGCTCGCCGCGGCCAAAGAACCCCATCGGAGGAAGCAAATGTGCTCCATCCTCCACGGTGTGCAGAGTCGCCGTGCTTCGCGACCTTGATACGGTGAACGGTGGGCTCCGAAGCCGCGAGTCCGTCTTCTTCTCCTGCGCGTCCGTTCCGAGGATCCTCCCCCGGTGCAGTGCCCCACCCCCCCCCCTTCGACCGTGTCTCTCGATCGGCCCGAGTGTCCAGCGTCGCGCCGGCGAGCGTCCATTTGGGCCGTGAAGTGTGCTCACTCCGTGGTGAACGATTTCCAGTGCGCTTGGATAACTAGCGAGGATCCCCGGAGAGGAAGTCGCTGTCCTGCAGCTCGTGGGGCGTTGCCGATTTGGATGTGCCGGAAATAGTACGTCTATATTTGTTATGAATCAAATATACAAGTGACAAACGATATAAATATACAAGTGCGCGTATATATATTTTGATACTTTAGTGCTAGATGTGTTCCGATGCTCGAAGATATTCCGAGAACGAGATCTTTGTGATAGCCTCCATGGAATTACCTCGATCCCTATGAAATTTAAGCAGCTGCACTAATTGTAAGCCTCTGTATGAGTGGTTTTCATCATATTTTGCCGATACACTGAGCATAAATTACTATAGAACATTTTCAAAGAACCACGGAACTAGCCGCGCAGGTACTTCAACGGAGTGATCTAGCTAGTGATCACATCATTCGCCCAAAAAAATAATTCGCCTGGACTGGAAAAATCATTCGCCTGGACTGGGAATCGATTCTAGATCCCTCGATTTCGCGCTGAGAGCTCTAACCAATCAAGCTACCCAGGCGTCCTCTTTCACTGTGAATCTCATGGGTGCTTTAAGGAGCAAGTTGTCCTCATAGGTACCGTATATTATTAATTGGTTAGAGCACTCGGCGCGAAATCGTGGGATCTGGGTTCGATTCCCAGTCCAAGCGAATGATTTATCCGCTGTGAATTTCACTCAATTGTTACTCTATGACATAATTTAACTTTTCCACCATAGTGTGAAAAATTAAATAATGTATCCAGGTGCCTTTTCTTATCTTGTTGATGTCATTTATCTGTGGCCCCTGATTACTAACTATTCCAATCACCTCCGTCACACCGAATGCTAATGCCGAGGCGCATGAAAATGATTCGCTGATGCAGAATGATGCACGATGAAGAGGCAGAGGGGCGTATATGGCTTTGAACGATGCGTGTCTTCGTTTATGCGTGACTCTCCCGTGTTTGTAACTGGCCGGAGGGGCGGGGGGGGGGTCTCGGCGGTCGAGGTTCGTGGTCATCTTCCTTCGGATGGCGTGACGGTCTTGGCACTTTGAATAACGCTTCGTGGCACTAGTGTCTTCGCCGCAATGGTTGATGGACTCTCCCGGGACCGCTAGATCACTCACGACGGTGAGTCGTGGAGGCTTTTAGAGTCGGCTGAATTGACGTCGTATTCCCGTAAAACAACGCTCTTGATTTATTTGTCTGAGTCCCGACGGTTGGAAAAACTGTTCTTCCATTATTAAAACACCGAAGTATATATTGAGTATCACCATTCTGTCAATGCTATCACTACTTTGTCTGGGATTTCAATAAAATTACTGTTGATCGCGTGAAATTACTAAATGAGTTAGCAAAAAGTCGAAGATATAAAATATTCGTATTGCATTTTTAAAGCGAAGCTGGCGACTTGACTTGTTTTGTGCCGAAGAAAATATGGGTCTTACTCCATGGAGGTGACATCGAGCCTTCTCATGAAACGAAGATCATTAGCATGTTGAATAGTTTATCCACTGAGTTGTTTTCGACGAAGAGTTGAGATAACGTCAGGTCATGCGATTAAACCATAAAAATGCTTATGCTATACAGCCTGGTTAAAGATATTTATAGCAAGAAATTTTGGCCCTTTAAATCAGCCTGCCCTGGATAAACATTATTTTGAACAGTTTTATAATAATTTACATGTGATATTTTTATTTCTTTATCACTTCTATGTGGTGTGACTGTACTTCACAATGCTATTAAATAATTATGACCGCATTAAGAGAATAATTCGTCCATCGTTTTCTCCCCACAAAAATAGATCCTATCTAGCATTTAATGAAGAAAGAGAGTTGATCGCCTCAGAATTTCGCTACTAATATTTATTCCGTGTCATATATTGTTAATGGAGTTGTATGCGTGAATTTTAGTTGCTCAGAGTGAGCACTTAATAAAAATCATTCGCTTCGCTTGGGGGGTAACTTCGATCTTGCGGATGAGACATAACGCTTGGAACTGAAATTTTAGTGAGTCTCTGTGAAATTGCATGACCTTTTCAACCATTTCTTCGGTGATACGTTTTCGTAAAAGCATATGCGTAAGAGCGAGTAGATTTTTCTTAAAGGCAGAGAATGTAATGATTTGTTCTATACAGCAATTATTTTACGCTACCCTTAATTTTTCTACTCAGATTAAAATGAAAGAATCACTTCTGAAGATAATGAAAGCTCTGATTGCTAAATTATGTTAGATTCGTTTAAAATAACCAGGTTACGGTAGAAAACTTCACGGAATGTGTAAAGCCATCTTTGTTCGCGATGGTAGTATTCGATTCGAATTTCTCTTTGCTTTTGTCTTGGAATGGTTTAGAAATAGTTTTTCAACATATACTTCCCAGACAAGGCACGGGTAGCCGGGTACCCACATAGATATCTAACGGCATTAATAATAATGTTTTCGTTTATATTAACATGAATATAATTTGTTATACTAATTAATAATAGTATATAGGTAGAATAAGGTTATATATTTAATAAACAACATTTGTTTCTTATTTAAATAAATGTATTATCAATCACAACACTACAATATCTATCAAATATTACAAGCTGGCTTACTACATGATTCAAATTTTTTCTAACTTCCTTCTTTTTACTTATGATTTTTCATTACACATGTAGCAGTATCCAAGAGCGATTTCTCCCCGTAGTATCTCTTTTATCTGCATCGGGTTTTACTTTGACTAAGATGCAATCTACTACGCACCTCGTTAAATGTGCTAGGTATCGTTATTCGGTCATTTGCAGTACTCTCGATCGATCATCTACTGTAGTCTACTAAACCACTACACTAAATCGATAGTCTACTGAACTACTACACTAAATATCCGCCTTCCACGATTTTTTTCAGAAGTGTTTTTTTCGTAATAGACTTCTAACATGTATTGTTGAGCATTATAACTGGTTTTCTGCTTGTAGGCCGTTGCAAAGAATGGCGGGATATAATTTTGTACATAGAAGGTATATACACCTCCCTTATACTCATAATAAAATGAATTGATTTCTAGTTTCTTTTTCGCATCGTTTACCACCATTGCATCTAAGTGCATGCTTGATTTAAAAAATGTAGATTTGTTCCAGTTTGACACACATGGGCAAGTGTTATGTTATCTAGAAATCAATAGTATGTAGTTGATCTAGTCTCTAATGTTTTAAGGCTCCAATAGCTTATGGAATGTTCGGCTTAATTTTTTTCGCTGTTCCAACGATTGTTGACTTTCAATAAAGCACACATTGCTCAAGTGGTAATGTCGTGAAAAATTATTGACATAAATATTTCTTCCACTTTTCTTTGAAGGAGCGGCAAGCTACTGTCTTTTTACCCTTCACTATCTTTCCCCAATGTATTTTCACGTACATCACCGATTATAGCAATATATATAATACCTTGAAGTGGCTATTACGTTTCTGAAACACATGTCAGCCAAACCTTGATCCCTTAGCTGGTGTACTCGGTACATACTGTATGAATGATGTGTGCCCACTATAAGGATATCTATAGCTATATCAATAGCTGTCCGTCTCCAGCCAAGTTTACTCTAGGCTTACGTAATATGCCGCAATTCGCATTTTACCTGTCCTAAATATCGTTTATAGGAGCAGATTTATCAAAGTGTGGACATTTTGCAAGTGAATTTTAATCGTGTAACGTGCAATATAACAAAAAAAACAGTTTAGGCTCATCGTAGCAGTATCACCGCGGATACGATGATTATATCTAATGTTAGTAGCATCATCAGTATTGGCATTGTTGACAGTAACAGCAATTTAAATCCCATAATATCCGTACATTTCCGTTTCAGTGAGTTCTTTCCAAACGCGTATTGCACGATTGGGATGCTGACTGTTAAGTGCCTTAATCGCCAACTTCGCCTTTTGGTTCGCATTACGAGCAGTTAACGTCACGTTTTCCATTTGGGAGCAATAACCATGTGAAGTGAAGTGAAGGCGCGTAATCACTTTTCAACACACAAACTATTCCTTCGGCAGTTGAATACATATTGAATCATTTTCCAAAATTAGGGTCCGCATTCTAGTACGTTTTTGTCTCGCCTACTTCAAATTTAAGGAGCTGCTGTGTCCGAACACCAGAAAGCGAGTGTGTGGAACTACATAGTTTCTTTCTCTAAATTTGATTAAAGGCCAAACGCTCAGCTATATTGCTACTATTATACTAAAAATATGTAATAAGTGTGTGTCTCTCGAGACGTCTTGGTAGGGAAAAATATTTTTCATTTAAACCAAGTTTTATTTACGAATCTCATACGTGGATATCCGGGTGCCCATGTCATTGACTAATGTAGGGGTAAATCCTGCCATTGACATGAGCGTTAAGGTGGTCTAGAATGGTATTCATATCGTCGACAGATGATTTTTCTTGCTTCTTGTCCGAAGCATATCTCCAATTACATCGACAATTCCTGCCTTAACGCAGCCACACTCAACATATTGTGTCAAAATTGCAAATCTCCAGCAGTTTATTTTGCTAACTACCAGCTCCCTTAGTAAAAACTTAGTGTTCAGGTAAAAACCGAAGAAATCAATTGATAGAAATTTATGGAAGTGACATAATTTCTCCAGTTCTCATGGTAGAGAGAATTTGCATAATTATAAATCTGTTTCAAAAGCAGCGATTGAAATGGAATTGTAAACGGCTTACTTGAGTGTGATACCTATCAACATCACTTTACACCTCAAGTAATTTGGCGTAGAGAAATGGAATATGCGAGCGCTTCGAGTATGTTTGCGTAGACTTAAGTAATCGAAGTAAATATTCATTATTTTAAACGTCAAGAGGCAGATTCTGTGAAATAATTTTTCTCAAAAAAGTTTCACTGCATGAAGAAGGGCAGTCTTCAGTGTCACCTTTGACTGTGAATTTTTAAATCATATCTTCGCACGCAATTGATATCAATAAGTAGGACCTATAAAATAAGCTTTCCTACCATTGATTTTCATTAGTCCTGTTTAGGCATCTTATCATAACTCGGCCGATTAGAAAAGAAGCCTAATATATGAAAATTGAAGAACTAATAACATTTTGAATTTAGACATTCTTTCTAGCGATCTGTATTTTCGGGGGAGAGTAAGTAGAAGGAGTGGTCAAAACTTCTAAGACAGGAATTATGGAATTTTGCAGTAGTTAAATTAAGTACCTACAGGTATCCATGTCAATGTAATTTCATGTCCAATTTTCCCGACATTTAATGCGCAGCTATATATATATATATATATATATATATAATCAGCAATTCTATTTTGGTTAAAGAGGTTAGGTTAAGCCGCTTACATTTGCTTAGAAATATACATATACTTACAGTCTACTTATCTTTAATGCTTAGCCTTCGCATTGCATACACCCACGATGCAATTTTTTTTGTAAAAACAGCGCTTAGCCTTTTGTGACGGTTTATTGAAAAAACGTCTCACCCGTAAATAGAAGCGCTAGCTCTCCGTTGAGAATCAGTCTCTCTTCATTGTTTTCATTTATTGAAATAGGGACACAAATGTCACAGTTGATAATTTACATAACCATTGCGACATAAGAGGGTCGACCATTACTAGCGACGGAGTGTTGCGAAATTTGGCAACGAGAGGGTCTGTGAGGTTGAAACGAGTTGCTCGCAAAAACTAGCTAGACAAGAGAGGGGAACAAGTCCCGAGAGGAGAAAAAATGCTGGAAACTTGAAGTAAGAGGCAAATATTGAGGGTTAATGAGTAAGCGTATTGGGGAGGCGTGCACATGGGAGCGGAAGAAGTGAGGGTGTGTTGTGAGGCGATACGAAGTACGTTAATAGAGTGAGGAGTTGTCGGGTGTGTAGCACTAAGAGAAAAAGGAGGGTGGTCCTCATGGAGATGAGTGAGGGACGAACGATTCAATTTAGTGAAGTAGATCTGAGGAATGAGACCTATCAGGGCATATGAGCAATGGCATCTGACCGAAAAAAAATAGGTATGGCTCCTAACATATCCACCTGAAGTTCTTACGTGCGTTTAAAAGGTTGATAACTAACATTACTAATAATATGTTCTCTTGTGGCGCAAAAATAAAAAATTATCTCTCTTTTCGGTAGAGTATTTACCTTTGTCTATTTTTTCGATAAACAGAAAACTTTAGCGAAGTCTATGAATAAAATGCACTTCTTTGGGCACTTTTTGTGAACATCAGAGGCTCTTGCACGGTGTCCACATATCTGAGTTCTTGTTCGACGATTGATCAGTGCTCCTAAATTACAGTAAAAACAATGTTTCCATTCTTATCCTATAAATGATAATTTGCATATATTTCGTGCCATAACTGAGAGCATGGATTTTAGAGTGTAAACATTTTCTTCTTTATATTTCCTTTCCTGTTGGTTTTGGCTGAGCTTAGCCCATTTTGGTTCCTTCAATTCTTCAGATTCCTGACCTGATCCCTAAATTCGACCCAATCATTATTTGAAGGATTTAAAACTTAAGTCTAAGCCGAAAAACTGCTATTTTTGTTTTTTTCCCGTGATTCTTCGTCAAATTAGGGCCCAACTTTAATTATGGATGTAAATATCCTATGAGAAAATAAGCACACCAAAAAAGCGTTGCAATCATAATTCTATTACACATCTCGTCTGCTGGTATTCAAACACCCAACGATGAGGAAGGTTCCATACTACTTAACGCTTCTATCTGGTGCATCCATTTTTTTTTATTATCTCACTACCAAGTACAACTGTTGCTGGCTCAATATACATAGCCATGCCTTGGAGCCTCAAGATGTTTGAAGGGGCAATATGATTCTCTTCTTTCTGCAATTTTACTGACCCCAGAGTCGCTCTAATTGAGTGCTGGCCTTACGTCTATTAATTTTGGCCAGTGGTTTTCTCAAATCTTTAGCCAGTTATTTTTTTAAGTGGGCGATTCTGTAGCAGAGTTCGATTGAGCTTCCTCTTGTTTTAATGCTCTAGCGCGCCCTCCTAATTCTGTGACGTCCAATAAGGGCCCACGAGCGTCGTTCGGCCTCGCGACTGTGCAAAAGCTCTTACCACAGACTTCGACTTGAATTTTTCAGAAACATGACCCTGTTGGTGACGTACGGATCTAACACACAGATTGGATCCATCTTTTGTTCATTTATCGAGACGATTCCGACATGGGACACAAATGGAAATAGTGTGGCTAAGACTGGATAACGAGGTTCATTTAGGTTAAAGGGAAATGCTTTGCGTGGGGAAAATCACGTGTTACTCTACATAGAAAAAATTCTGTCAATTTCGAGGCTAGATTTTTACCACGCCCTTTAGTGAGTTCAAATAAGGATCGAGTTTTCTTTGAAAATTATCTCTGATGGTCGATATGGTAATGACCGTACTCCTCGCTATCTAGGTAACCGAAGAATTTACGAAATTCGGCGTTTTTGTTTATTTGAAGGGGCAATATGATGCTCTTCTTTCTGCGAAAAAGGCGAAAATCTTCAATGAATAAGTAAATAGTCAACTACTCTTCGGTAAATTAAATGACACGGAAAGGAAACCTTAACAGGAGCTAAGAAAGCCTTTTTAAATCATAAATCATCTGTGTATGAAATGAGTTTCACTCGTATTCATACATCGTCCTAGACACGACGTCGACCTAGGTTTCGACAATACTTGTCTTATGACCATGGTAATGACAAGTATCGTCGAAACCTAGGTAGGTGTCGTGAATATACTGCGTGGAAGTAAAACTAAGTTCTTTTCTTGAGCTCATGTTATCTATTGCTAATTTCGAAAACATATCGCTTGGTTTGTTAAACTCTATCGCATTTTAATGTTTTTGCATTAGCTACTTCCACATACTTTCGATTTATTTTGTATTTAATTTGTTTTTCGGTTCAAATCCTTCGATTTAACTAAATACCCCGCCCATTTTTGCTATATTTAATTTCAGGAATTTATTGGAACTTAAATGCAATATTTCTACCAAAAAGGAGCAAATTTTACGATTACAAAGGTGATATTTGTCACAAATCAATATTCTTTGGCTAAACAACTATCTTTTTCAAATTATTACCTTCCCTATAAAGATCATCAATAATGTGCTTAATCTGCTATATGGTAACTCTCATAATGAACCTCTGTAAGTCGTAAAAGCGTTGTGGAGTGTGTTTCGGATTGTCTGATGGATATTGAGGAAATTTGTAGAGGAGAATTATAACAGCATGGCAAATAGTGGTACTTCGGTTTGCATTGATAATCCGTCCGAAAACAATCGGGAAGAGCCGACAGCGGCGAAAATCAACGAAATTATTTCCATATGTATCAATATAAATCCAATTAGTTCGTCAAGACACTCCAAATTAGGTTCCAAAAGCACATTTGTAAAGAATAAGTACAGAGTTTAGTACTTAAAACAAAAAGAAATTTGCTACTAGGACTAGATTCAGAGTCAGCGGGGTCATGTTGCCCTAGATAGCTGTCTAGAGAGGTCTAATTCTGCCTCCTCTTTAATATTTTCAGAACATTATACCATTGTATCATGTAGCCATAAAATGAAATAATAATACTGAGAGATATAGCTATCAGACAATGGCTCGTCAAAACATAAACCCTCACTCAGATTTTTAATATCCTAGCTCACTCGACAACTTTCACGTTAAATTATTTGCCTTTCATAGAAAATTTAACCGCCGTGAAAATATGTGGAGGGGGTTCTATTTGTTTTTTGACAGTTTCAAAACAGATTATTCTCCGTCACACCCAGCACACTATTCCCATCGAGGCTTCATAATAGTGCTCCTCCAGCACAAATACGTGAATTCTAACCTGCCAGTCAAGTTAGAGAGAAAAGTTACTCACCACTTTTACCATGGTTACTTTCTTGATCTATCCAAATACTTAATGGCAAACACTCAGGGATACCAATCAGGTGAAATGTGAAATATCGTTGCCAATAATGAGCATGTGCGTTTTACTTTTCTTCGTTGCTAATTTTATCCTAAGCCTCTCCAAAACAGATTGAGGACATTATGGCCCTTATGATGATTAATACAGATTTATTACAACTACTGCATAATTTGAATGTGTAAAAGAGAAATTTCAGCTTCAACCATGACACACCCCACTTTTTGCAAGTAAAAACAAATCATCATTTTAAGTGGCATTTTAGATTGTTTTCATTTTACGCTGCATCTGGCTGCATTTTACGCTGACAATGCCTATTACAAAATCATTCCTCTAAAGTCAAGGAAAATATGGAATCTCTCATCGGTAACCTTTAAAATATATCTTTTCGTATGCGGGATCAGTGATATGCTAGACAATTGACATTGAATGCATGAACTTTATCTAAGGCACATGACTCAAATGGACAAAGCACCCCTGAATTGGGCAGCGATTATTTTAACACGCTGTCTTGCAATCGCTAAACGAGAGACTATGAGATCGAGAGCTTTGGAATAACATTCTTCCCGGGGAAAAATTATATTTTAAGAATATTCACGTTTTTAAGTATCTAAAACCAATTGAGATTATTATTTTGGAGTTGCTTTATTTGTACCAATCCTCTGAATACGTATTCTGAACTGTAGGTTTTTGGAAATATTTAATGCGTTACATCTTTCCTCTTAGTGTTTCCTTAATCTGTTCGCAATAATTGATCAATCAAATTCTCTCCTTTTTTGTATTACAATAGATTACAATAGCCTTGATTTTCATAAATCCGCTTTGCTTTGCTTTTGACGGTGCGTATTCAATGGCTCGTTTTGCGCCAACCCTAAAACAGCCGTAAGGCGCATGTTGCGAGTGAATTAGTGAAACGCATGTGATTCGCTTCGGCGTTGAGTTTGTAGGGTTCACAACGCGTCGCCAACAGCCCCCTCCCCCCCTCTTTACCCTCCTCCACATTCCCCACCCCCTACCCACAGTCCCACCCCCATCCCTTCTGTTTGGTTCCGCTTCGAAGGAATCGTTTCCTGCGGACTCAGCGCTTGCCTCGCGGAACTCATGACAAGTGTGCGCCATTTCCTAAGCAAACGCTGCCTCCCAAATACGGGTGTCCTCGCAACGTGTTTCCAAAATGGTTTCGCGGTAATGTATTCACCAGCCATGGAATTATACGGGAGAAAATTAATGAAAGTGCTTAAATAAGCCGAGTCTATGAATTAGCAGTCATAACCGGGTGACCTCAGCCCATCCGTCATTCGTCAATTTTACAAAACAATGGCCCTTAAGGAGTGTACCTCCTTGCTCAAAGATATGGACTCAAAGCATTAATTGTGTGTCGTACATCCTTTGTTGGAATCTTGTTACTCTGTTGGCAATCCTTGAACGTAATTTGGGCTCGGGTAATTATATCAGCTGTTTCAATCTCACGGACACTTTTCCATATCGGCACTAGAAGTCAGATTGTTAACCACTTCCGTTATCACAGGAGAACCAGTTATCCTGCTGGAAAATCTGGATATTTTTTGCTGCCAAATATGGAGTTATACCCGTACTCTTATTGCTGTAGTTTTAATGAGTTTGTAATCCTCAATTTGTCGATTCATCAGTTCGCAGGCCATATAGCTAAGTACCAAAGTGCAATTATTCTTTCTTTTGTTTTACATGTTAGACAGTAAACGGGTAAATGAACCTCGGATAATTGCAAAATGACTAATTTTAATATTTTCAGACCAGGGCAGAGCTAAATGGTTATACTGAATACGGCGATGAATATATCGCAGATAAATTAGAAAAACAAACACAACTTCCGTCTAATATCCGGGAAATCATTATGCTCCGTTCAATCGACCTTCAGGGGATTGCTCAACATAATGATCAACCGGTAGTTACTTTGGTTGTTGAAGAAAGCATATACCATAACAATGTGATAGCATAACATTCATTTTCTGTCACCAGCGTTTAATTCTTACAGTATTTGAAAAGAAAATGAGTCTGAAACGATAGACCTAATTTTTCAAAAGCCCTAAGAACATGTTTTTGAATTTGGCTGTTATGGTATAACATATCGTACCAAATAATTATTGAAGAAAAAAAGGGATACCTTAAAATTCACTATAAAACCATAAATAGAATATTTTGCTTGATGGGTATGCTAGTACATAGACCATGGACAAATAATGACATGTTTATTGAATTAAACTTTTTACACAATGATAAAGAACTGACGGCCGGCCGCGGCGAATAGTGTCACATTATTTTACTTTGTGAAGTTCTAAAGCCAATCCGCTCGTAGTTATCGTGATCATTTTCTTCTTCTTTTACTACAAACTTAGAGTTTCATTTCATATTGATGATTGTTTGTAGAATTTTTCTTGCACTTGTGTCTAACGGACGAGCGCATATAGATACTAAATTGCTGTTTCAGAAATGGGAACCTTGGGGCATACGTACTGAACTCGGGTGCCTTCTGAATTTACCTAATTTTTGGGTCTGAATTACGATAGAGTCTTATGTTTGAAACCCAAATTTAAAAATATTACTAACTCGGCCGACATTACACTTCAATAGGTAACGACAACTGATTCCAATTTTTATATAAAACTCAATTGCACTTAACCGCTTCTTATGCTAAAAAAATCCCATTTTAGGAGTTCACCTTGCTGCTAAGTATCACTTGTTACAATTTTTGCCTTTCTGAAATCCATAACTCTGGTTGAATCGAATACTTAGGAGTCTTCAATTTGATCAAGTGTTTCCGGAGTAAATTAATCCATGAAACAAAAATGTTCTCTCTGATAAATAGCTAAATGTCATGCTGTCTGACTTATAATATTTCCAATGTCCCTATGAATCCCATGCAAAAACAGTACAACCTAAAATCATTGGTAATTATGTTCAAAGCCGGTTGCTGTATTTAAGCAGCTAATGTGTCGTCCTGGTAATGCGAAGATCGCGGGTTCGAATCGCGCCTCGGGAATCCATGTTGACTTGGATTAGAGTTGACATCTTAGGCTGCATGTTACGTTATAACACAAGTAGCTCTTGGAGAGCTTGAAATCTAAGTCTACTGTTTGTAGAAAATTTTAAATCAACGGTTAGATTTTTTTTCATTTTATTCTAGAATCTATCCGAACCGTCACATAAAATGTTAATGATTTTTGCTATGATAGATCGTGCAGCAGAGAGCAATTACTCAAGCTCTTTGGGGACATTTAGGCCGTGGGGAATTGGCATTCCATCCATACCAGACCACCGTTGACTGAAAATAAAATAAGCTCTCAGTCAAGTAATAATAATATTCCTTATTCTCATAAGTGAATTTTTCTATAATTTGCGATTTTTGGCCATTTTATTACGTACGTTTTATTTATAGTGACCACTTGACCATATATTCTATATTAAATTTTCATAATGAAAATTTTTATAAATTCGTTGCGTCTTTTCATCACCTTCTTTTCAACCCCGTTATGAGAGGCTCATTTCTGGTTGCTCAATAGCTTATTCATTTCGCAGTTTTAACTCCTCAGCATTTAGCTTCAAACTTCGTGAAACAAACAGCATGAGGGAATCTTTTGCGAGTCGCTCCATACACCGGTCTACCACCGGTAGTCAAGTGGTTTGTGCAGCAGATTGGCTTTTTTGACGACAGCTATGACCGTCAGTCCTTAAGATTTTGGTCAACTTGATAGTTGGAAAATATGAAAGATAAAATTTTTATTAAAAAAGTTTCAATTTTATGACAATTCATTTACTCTTTTGAAAAAACTCCAAAAGAAACATTTAATTGCAATAAATTATTGTGCGATGAAAATATTTCGTCCTCTTAATAATATTTTTGATGAAATTCGGGCAAACTAGGTGTTATACGATACGTTAGATCTATGCAGCTTATTTTTACTTGTCTCGAATAATATGTATCACCATAGTTTTAGTGTATCGTTCATATATCGATTGCTAGTGTCGGCTTCATTGAGTTACGGGAATCGAATGATACTGCTAATTTAATGTTGACTTAAATTTGTCTTAATGACTTAAATTCGTCAATTATCATGTATTAATCGTGATTCATAAGCCTCATGTCCTTTCACTTCAAGTCCTTTTATATATATCGTGCCTCTTGGTACGAGCTAAAATAGACATAGTATGCAATGCATTAGAACCAAGGGAGCCTTCATTAGCAACACACTCGCCATTTCATTTAGTTTTGGCGTCTCCGCGTGGACGTCTCCCCTCGGCGATTCTCCTCGGAGTGGGTCAAATCCACTCCAGGGTGCCTCGCAGTTCCGCGATTTTTTTTATCTCGCCTCCCGTAACGGTCCGAGGCGAGGAAGTACTGCCCTCTTGTAGCCAATCGCCGGTCAACCGTGTCGTGGCTTACCGGAAGAACGAGAGCATCTCGAACTTGGACACTGAAAAGACAAGAGGCATGTCGTCATTAGTTGCATGACGTAGTCGGTGTCATTTCATCGCTGGCCCTCCATGCCTACCGCCTTGTGCACTCGGGCTCTCGCCGTCTTATGCCGTATTTGCCCTGCAATGACGCACTGTCCCACGGCGGATAGAATGACGGCAACCGATGAGGAGCAACATCTCACCACTGGGCACCCACGAAGCTATATATAATGACCAAGTCGAGGAAGCATGTTACTTGTTACGAGGAAGATAAGCATGATACTCACTTGAACTTGAAATTCAGATTTTATTGGGGATAATCACATGCGATAATCACTGGCGTAACCACTGGCAGTAATACAGTACGTGGCCAGAATAAAAACTAAGCTCCGCTCCAAACACTCTACACTCCCAAAACACACTTTATTATTTCACCTCCCTGTAACCATCTTTACATAGCTGGTGTCCTAACACCCCCTGCCGCACGCAAATACTGCGGCTCGCTGTGAAGTATGTAGATATAGATCATTTATAAGAATACGTTGGCAGAGTTTCACATAAACCTTTGCATAAACAAATCGCTCCGAACGACCGAAGCAGATGAGTCAAACATGTTTGGCGTAGCACCTCTTAAAAACCTCAATAGAAGGAGCAGCGAATGGGTAGAATCACCTTCGAGGGCCAAGAGCATAATACAGGAATTCAAAGATGAGGAATATCATAATGAGGGAACAGAGTGTTTTGCTGAAGAGAAAGAGTGGAGCGTTTCAGGTAGTCAATCTTCGGTTCACTGGTGACGATTCCTCGCGGGACTTTCCCTCCGACCATGTGCCCCTACCTGTCCAATACGCGTCTCAATGCGCTTAGCCAGTCCATCCGGGTCCTCTCCTCATTGGAGCGTCTCCTTCCCTCCGCCCCCGCGTGCTTCCTCGTTTCTGGTCAGTGGTCAGCGGTTGCCTTGAAATTTCGGGGCACCATGTGTCAGCTACTGGTTGTGATGCAAATGCCGGAGGACGGTGAGTAAGCTGTGGATGGAAGATGCTCGGAGCTACCACGTCGTGACCTCAAAGTCAAGGTCATCACGGGCTCTCGGCCGGGAGGTGAAACGCGGCCATGAATAAACATGCTCCTATCTTGCAAACAGGTCAACTTGAATATGATTGACGTTGATAATTAACACAGCGTCTTCTGGTTTTGCTTTTATAGAGTCACCTCGAGCAGCGCCTTAAATAAAATTGGTAGAAGTTTTGCGTATGGTCTATCCCTTTGGTAAATCATTTCATATTGCCCGTGGCAAAACCGGTGAAAATTAATGCAGCTTTAGAAGTTGCCGAGGGAAGTGATCAAGAGCCACGGCAATTCAAACCCGTGGGAGTAGATAGGTTGTCAAGGGGCAAATATATTAGATAAAAGCTAATCGAAGAGGAAAACACGTTTTCTGCACCAAGTGGGGGTAAAGTCAACTAACTTCAAGTAATTTTACCGAATATACTTGTTATCTAACACATCAGAGCATAATTTGGTTAAGAAATATAGCTTCAACTAAAACGTTTATGCCACCGAATCAAAAATTCCATCGAAAGAACATATGTAAAACCTTGGTATCAAAAGGTCTGACCTTAAGTTAAACATATATTTGATCCCCGGGTGATATTTTTATTAAAAATGTATTCCGAGTTAGGATGGAACTCACGACCATAAAATACTGTTATTTACCGAAAGACTGTGTCCGTGCCCATATGTCTAGCGTGAAAGTTTGAAAACTGATATCATGTGGGACTGAGAATCGCCGGGTGAAACGAGGGATAACCGTTCTGAAGTGATGGAGGGGAAGTGGCTTTCCCCGTTTAATAAAGGCTGTTACCGCTAGTCACCGTTACCGTCGTAGGGGCAAGTGGCTTGTTCTACCAAGACAGCAGTAGTGTTTCGTGTCCCTTAAAAGGAAAAACTGCCAAGGCCACGTTATTCGCTCAAAGACCCTCAAGCCGAGAATCTAGCATTAGTCTCCACCCTCACTTAAATTATTGAAAACTTTTTAGGCGCAGGACAAAAAGTAAGTTAGCATACATTCGAAACACGTCACCATACCGTACATCGGTGGTTTTTGGACAAAAGATGAGAGTATCAATGCAAGTACAGGCTCTTGAATTCCAAACTTGTAAGTGAATTATTTATCTGAGACCAAGATGAGACAGTATTTAATAAGTTTATTCCCAAATACGATGATCTCATCTCACTGATGACATCTTGCGATGCATTAAAATGTCTCAATAAGGAGGTTTTTTATGCAAATGGGGAAAATATGCACACAAAGGACCTAAATACACAAGCAAAAACATTATGAAAAGTTATCAAACTTATCTGATTAAAAAAAGAGGAGTATCAGGCGTGATATGAAGGAATTGCATCATAATAAATAACAGAAATGGCAATTTTCCACTTTGATAAAATTCAATTCGACCGCGGTTTCGATGAAATACATCTCCGATGATGACCCAAAGACGCGATGATGATGTATTACTTTGAAACCACGGTCGAGTTAAATTTAATCTAAGTGAAAAATTGCCATAGCTGGCATTCATTACCTGATTTATATGAATATGAGTATGTATGTGTTCCTCTAATGCTGCGAAATAGAACAGTGTGGCATTGGTCAATTGTTTTGTTTGCTATATAGTATTTTCGAACCAGAAATTTGAACAAATATCTATTTGAATTTCGATAGATATTTTTGGCCGTTGGAATTTAAATAGCAGAGCACACTTGACCCATCCTCTGACGCTTCTTCATCTAAGGCAGGATACGTTCGATTCCCTCATAATTCCGGCAATCGCAAATTGTTTTACTCTTACCGCGTTCGCTCGTTCTTTATTTCGAAGCAAGGCACATGTTACACGTGAACAACTTACTTGGAAATATCCATCACGGACCAATAAAAGTTGATGTTTTAAGTTATTGCGATCATTCAGAGGAGAGACATAAGCCGACCGTAATGATCTCATGAAGGCGTTTCCCCGGTATCAGCCTGCAGTCTCCTACCATCTGCCCTGCCTCGCGGGCGGATTTCATGGGTCGCCTTCGCCCATCCCCACTCCATTCCCGCACAGATGGAGATGGGAGGGAGGTCACCCACAAGAAAAGTAGTTCTGGCCCGTAGAGAAAGGAGTGACAGAAAAAGAGATCCGGCTACGGTTAACTGATGTGTGGGAAAGTGGGCGGCAAATGTGGCCACAAATTTTAACCCCAGAATGGACGTAAGGAAGCCTTCCCGGCTTGATGTCTTTTAATACCAGTAGATCATTATGTACTCGCCAGATTACATAGCCACTTCATAATGCACAAGATCAATATTGTTACTAAGTAAAACTGTGTTGAAAAGAGGAAAAAAATACTGAAATTACTCAATGAGCTCGACCCCTTCGATTAAAGAAGAAATGGCTCTATAATGTGAGTTCACTTTGACCTAGGCCCTTTCCAATGTATTTTTATGAAGTCGAAATGCGAACATAATTCATATTTTTTTTAAATATTCCAATCTTCGCTCTATAGTGAGCACCTGACATGCTTGCCATTCCAATCTCCGAACTTCCGCGCTCGGGAAACTTCGATTTCCGGGACTCTGGAATTTTCTCGGGATCGTCCCTTCCAAAGAGAGCGCACAGAATATTTTTCATGTCATTTGGGGAGCCTGTTGGAAGACTTGGCCTCCATGTACGGTCAAACCACTTTTATTATTGTCTCGATTCAACCGACTATGTATACGGCTTTATTGTGCATTTTAAAAATGATGTCCCACGTCGTTTACTATCGGATAGGCGTGTGGCATTTTTTGCTTTTAACTTTCTCTTATACATTATGCCACATTTCAAGAGAAAACTTCAATTGCATAGGAGGACACAGTGTGCATCAGAGACCGGCAACCCAGGCCCGACTTTCAAGGGAAGCCCGACCCGATTATGCATGTGTCCGATATGACTGGGGCTCGATTTTACACGATGGGGTGAAAGCCCGACATGTAGGCCCGACTCCTTGAACCACCTAGGGCCGACTTCCACAATGCCCAGCCCATGTCCATGAGACCTAGACTTGAGAACCTGAGAAAAATTCAGACGATTTTGTTTTACCCCGAGAAATTCTCCTATCGCTCCTGCCTAGAGCAAACAATTCGCTAGTCAAAATTGTTCTTAGATATGTATCTAGAAGATTATGACTCATATGTATTCAAGATATTAACATAGTAAAAGCTTAAACAATGGGGTTCCTAATTGTATTCCCACAGAGTAAGCTTAAAAAAAGAGCAGCAATGAGACTCTCATATATCTTAATGGCAAAATTCTTACGTACCCTAAAAATAATGACTTACAAGCCTTAGCTACATGAAGACGTAACAAATACAGGTAATGTAAAATATAGTAATTACTAATATGGAAACCCGAATTATAATTCTAAGAAATAGTTACATTCAAGCGCAAATTTAAGGAAAATTTCTGATCTGAGTAATGGATTGTAATGAGAACGATGTTGAATGAAAGGACAAAAAATATAGATAGCCCATCATTTTTATTTAAATTCAGTTGAGATTTATTTAATATTTTTTCAAAAGTGCCAATAACGGTTCAAAGGTTATATTGATAGTAATGGTGAACGTAGATTATTATTAACTATTTGTTAATTTGTCTTACAATTCAACCAGCCATTTTTATATCAGTAACTTTTTGTGCTGCGGAATATTTATCCCTTGCAAATTAGGCTTCCTTTTCGCCTACCCTCTTAGTTAAATTGAAAATGTATGTTTTTTATTTGTAATACAGATACTAATTTGGCATTATTCAATAGAATTTTTCTCTTATTCTTTATTATTTTTCTTTTGTTAAATACTGAGTAATCCTTTGCTCTCGGCCTCCATCACAGTACTCCAAATTTTTTCAATTCCTCAAAACCAACGCTTTCGTGGTCCTCTTCTTTTTCTTTTCCTCCCGGGTTCAATCAATTGTTCATGTTTCTCATGCAGTATTCGTTCTATGTGAGCCACGCAATTTGCCTTAATACCGATTTCGTCTCCATATCCATCTCTTGCAATATGTGTGCTGGATATTGTTCAAAACTGTCAAATTATTTCGAATTTGACAGCGTCCATGTTATGGGAATTAGTTCTAATAGATATCGTGTATTGCATACCTGCCAGAACTTTCCGGATGTAAAACACGTCATTAAGTAAATTTCAAAAGAATTTAAATAAAAGTATTTGGCTATAAATATTTTTTGTCGTTCATTCATCTTCATTCTCATTGCAACCTACTACTCAGATCAGGAGTTTTCCTTTAAGTTGCGCTTTAATGAAACTACTAATAAGAAATATTATTCTGGTTTTATCATAATTAATCATCATAATGCACATTATTTGTAGGGATCCTATAAGGAACCCCATTGCGAACGCTGTGACTATGTGACCATATGTGGAGGAATAGTCGTCGGCGATTCTTAGTCCTCAACTGCTGTCGTCGGGTCTTTTTTGACCAGACGTAATTTACTTTTGCCGTTGTGGCTAAGCGGCTGCTCGCAGCAATGTTGGCTACAATGTAATCCTAGTGGAGGGGGTGTAGCGAGCCAGTTGAACATGAAAAGCGCGGGTGACGGTTGTTGTTTACGAGCAATTGGAAAAATCGGGTGAAAAAAGGCCCGAGAATAGTGTGTACGTGGCCAAAAACCTCGCAAGTAGTTCAAGGTTAAGATAAGCCCCGATCGTGGCAGTCGGACAATCCCTGCTTTTCCGATGGCTGCCATGGGAGTTGAATCGGGCCGAAGCCCATCCCTACTCCTGGGGTCGTGTCCTGTAACTCGGGTGATGTCTATCACCGGTAATGAACTTCACCTGCCGTCCCCGTTTGCGATTCTGTAACCGGCAGGAGAAGAGTCACCACCCGGTGATGGCAAGGTGGTGCTGATATGCATGAAAACATCGTAGTAGTACGATCCCCGCTAATACCCGGTAGCCAATAGCGGCACACTCCCAAAACAGAAGACGATCTAATGAAAACAAAACATACGACCCAGACTGAGGCGAGGGAATGTTTGAGAAGTTTAAGATTGGATAATGTGGACAAAATTCATGAAAATACCTGTGGAATAGGAGTCTACAAAGGATTTTTATTTACTTGAGAAAAATACTGCATGCAGTGAACAGAAATTCCATCCTCGCTGGAACATAATGAGGATATTAAAGAAACATCACTGCGTGAATGCATTATTTTCACGTTCTCTCCTTGGCTGTTTGACGGTGTATTCTGTTTTCTCTGTCGCCAATTCATCAGTGCTATTATCGATAATTCATGAGCAACACAAGTATGACTGATTAATTTATGTCTATGCACAGAAAGGATCAGCAAGGTATTTAATGACGCAACTTAAACAGACGTTGGGTCTATCATAAGGACGACCCGATATGTTTTAGCATTACGTTGGAATGAGTGGCGATTGTTCATTTTCGGCCTAAGAAAGAAATTACATTATGAAGTTTTTCATAATTATCCTCGGAAACTATTGATACGTTTACAAGTTAAGAGTAATCTTGCTTTAGTTGACAGCAATCCATGATACTATCCTCCTCCACATATTTTAGTTGGAGTTTAACGAAAATCTCTTTTTTTCCTCATACTGCTTTTTCGTTGAGTATTCAAAATAGTATGATCTTTCTTCTCCCTTCACGAAGTGAAGGAAATCAGTTTGAATGAATATTACATAAATATTATTGAAGGTACGTATTCCTGACCTTTTACGTTTCGCACAGTCGGACACTAACATTTTGGGTTAATTTACCATTTACGCCTTCGTGGAAGAACGAATACTGATTACATAGGAAAAATGCAAAACTGAATTTTCAACTTACGTGGGGAGTTGCAGAAAATTTAAAGCGGGAACTGTATACTCATTGTCAGTGGTCTCATGCGTGACTTCATGGAATTTACTCAACATTTTAAATGAAAGTAACTTTTATGCCACGTAAAATTATCTGGGATAAAAGTTACTTTCATTTACCAAGTGGGCATTGTAGGTAATAAATGCTGCAACGAAATAATTGTGTATTATGCTTAAATTATCATATGGAATCCGATGGAAGACAGTATTCCACAGTACACTCCCGGAAATATTCGCTTAAATGTTGTTGTGGCATATTAGGATACCATCATTAGTTTGATTTCCTTTTTTTTTACTTCCCTCACATGATTTCACTTCTATTATTTAATGTTTAAGAGGGAAAAATCTTAATATGGAATGAAGATAGTATCAAAAGCGCTGTTTAATATGCCAACGTATGATAAAATAGTTGCATTGTGACTCTTCAGTTATATAACTCTCTTTTCAATTAATACTAGTGTCCTGTGAAACATTATCGAAGGTACCGCTTCACATTAAACATCACCATCTAAGTTATATTTCCATGGGCAATGTGCGAGCTCATACTTGGAAACGTCACAAGAAGTATTTAAAAAGTTCTTGCTGAAACTATTATTTGCGAGATGAGAGTTATTGTACATCCAAATTGTCAACACGCTTCACTATTCACAGGGCTTATTAATTTGGCTTTTTAATTAATGCACGGAATTGCAGTCGTACGCATCACCCTTTGGCCAATACAATATATTGACTTCTCTTTTCCACACTTTTGAATTGAATTGACTTCTCTTTTCGAATAATACTAATGTTGGAATTTCCATTGGTCGCATTAATTACAAATATGGTAGATACATACTCTTCAATCGCCTTATGTACGCAGAAATCGCTATTTGCTCATGTCATATTTGCCATCAGCTGATGAAAATGTTGACGCTTTGACGCCATAGTGGGTGGTGATGGGATAATTCGACCTATCCGATCGGTGATACCGTATCACCCCGTTTTGGGTGATGGACATCACCTCGTCGGCTTACAGAATCGGGAAGGCGGTGATGGGTGATGTGACATCACCGGCTCATCACCGGTGATACGAGTTACAGAATACGACCCCTGCTGCCGGGTCAAGTCGGAGCGGGCTCTGTTGGACATGCCTTTCGTCGGGTCGGGCCCAGTCGGAAATCCGTTTCTGGCCTGAGTTGCAGGACTCTGGTGTACATTTCCATAGAAATTTTCATGATTTTTCCTTTCTCCAATTTCTGTGGAAAAGTGCAGTGTGCATTTCAATGGTATGGATGCATACTACTTGTGCGGAGGGAATCTTTAAACCATTGAATTTAGCAGACTTCTGCTTATGTCGCCCGCATTTGCCTTTTTTATGTCTCAACGCATTTTAATGAATAGAGAAATTATATGTAGGCATTTATTTTGGGACACGATGACACTTTTTAGTATTTTTCTTCAAAGACAGCTGCTTTTTCAAATAATTTGTGCAACTTTATCATTTAGCTCTGTGTGGTACGTGGGTATTTTCCGTTTGGAGGTAGAGACTTTTCCTTATTTCATCGATGATTTCCTCAGAAAATAAAGAGCACCACATGGAACTACATGCCGTACAAAAATCCGTCATTGAGGATGTGTACTCATCCTCCACTGCTCCAAAAATATGGATCATTGACTATACCACCGCGGCTACTGCGCCAGCAAATTAAGAGGCGGAAATGGTACTTCCTAATTCGAAAATACGAGCTCAAAAGTCGAGAGAGTGGAAAATACTCCAATCGAATGAAATCATGACCGAGAGAGTTTACGCTGGGGCGTTTACTTCAGAGCATATTTGACTCTCCTTAAAAGTAGTTTCGCAACTCCTGTTGTTCCTTGTCATTCCTCGTCGTCTCTCGGCAACGTTTTCCCGCAAAGATCGTAGCCAGTCACTTGTGACAACTACCCAAGTTTTTTCCAACCCGACCCCATTCAATTAAGCCGGTGAAATGGAGCTGGTGGCTGTATACATGTTTTGGTAAGTAATAGCACATAATACCATCTCATAGCCACCTCTAGAACGAGTGGCAGGGAGATATTTATATCAACATGTCCTACAATGTATTCTACTAAAGTAAATGAAATTACGATAATTAATGCATTAGAAAAAACCTGCAAATACCTCTCAGGAGGTGAAATTTAACAGAAGCGCACGGCAAAAAATGTTTACTGCGAAAGCTGCAGGTACTATGATCGCTTATGCATTTTGCAACTTCAGAAATGCATAGAAATGAATGAGTTATGCAGGTAAAATTGAAATTTTAAGTCTGTATGGCAAAACGAGCAATTAATTCCTCTTTTGAGACCCACGCATTAGTGTCTACCCCTGTTTTTCGAGGATGAGGTTCACATTTTCAACACATTTTATGGTCACTATCTGCGTGCATGTATAATCAATGATGTTTTTATTGAAAATTTTTGTCCTAAGCCACGTTTCCAAGTGTATTCATAGATTTGGTCCCTCTTTCGCTTAAATTATCTTTCGGTGTTCATTTCTTATGCTGAGGAAATCCGTTCTCTTGAGTTAGTTCGCTTCGTTCGAGAATAAACCACCCCAGAAGTCTAGAACCAAGCGGTCTATGCGACGCATTTTCTTCGCAGCAGTCCCGACCGTTCGGCCACACCAAATGTTGCTCGCTGACTTCCAGTCCTCCCTCGTGTTTCGATAGCGCTTCGAAGAGAACACTTCATGGGCTTTCCTTCTGGCCCATTTGGACCTCCTCATATTTTGTCTCCAAGAGATGGCGAACTTCTCCTCGTATCCGTATGATCGAAGGATTCACCGCACGATGGGAACAGGGACTGAGGTATCAGAAGGGGAGACCTTCGGGAATGGCATTTGATGCGCTCGTCCAACACAACGAGGGAGGGGAAGTTTCTCGGCGACTCAAGAGAATGAAGCAATGTGATGACGTGAGGAAAACGAGACCTTGCGGAAGGAGCGAACCGATGTAACTTGTATCAAAACCCTATGCTTGCTCTTTAAGAAAGAAATGAGGCGACATTCTACTTCCTTCTTTTAAGCCGACTCTACCATTACAGTCCGCTCAATGTAGGCCTCAGAACGGGATTATGTTCAATGTTTCCTCATGTGGCGGAAACGAACGGTGTCGTTCTGTTTTCCGTCATCTTCCCGTCGAGGAAGAGAGTATCGCCATTCACGGGAATAGAAACGTGTATTGTACGCGATTTTATCAAACGTAGTTGGAAACAATTGTTAAGACTTAGTTTTTTCTTTTATAATCCAAATATATATTTTTTTAATCCGCCAGGACACTGACAAATATAGCTTAAAGGTGATTGATAATGCTTTATTGTACAGTATAAGAAACTGGACAGTTTGAAATAATGAAAAAAAAACTCCCCTGAATCGATGGCGGTGACGTAACGTGAAGGAAAAGTTAGAATTTGACAATGATCGATCTACGCCTGATAGCGGCGACGGTAATGTACAGCCAGCGCATTATAGGTTCCACTGCATTATAATCATCAAGCCTCGCGAACGGCACCGTCTATTACCATTACGTCAGGATTCGTCAATATTAATCCTTCTCCATTTCATTCTCCGCATGTAAACCTTATCTCTCGTTAGTTGTCCCTTACTGATTTGAAAATTCCGGTAAGCAACTGTTATGAATTTTATTAGGCATCGTTATTGTGCTAAGATATTTGGAGGGTCAAAGTGAATTTCTTTTTTTCTTGTCCACGTGGAATGTAAAATCAGGGAAACCTGCTGCAGGGTTGCGGAACGTCGATTTTAATTTTTTTATTTTTCATTTGAGTATCTTTCTGGAAGAAAAATATTCTATATACGAATTTCACGAAAGTTGTTGGCGCAATTTGCTTGTGATACAACTTGATTACTCAACTGACCGGAAATCGAATCTGGGTCAATTTGAACATTTTTCAAATAAAATGAAAGATAAAATATGTGTTTGTGACATTTTGTTACCATAAAAAATTAACATTTTCAGCCATTGGTCGGTTTCCCGGAAACAATTCTAGGTTTTGTCGGTGGTGAGAAACACCTCCAAGTATGATTGGTATGTAAACCTAAGGAATAATTATCACTTCTATTAAGTGTTCGTATTAGGACGGTATTTTAGTCAGTTAAGCTGATGGTTTAAGTCTAATGTGTAAGGCCATCTCTGACTGGGCGTAGATAGAGAGGTAAGTGTGAAAAACACAAATATTTTTGGACCTATTTGCTTGGGTCATCTCTTTATGTGTCCATTTAAATTAGAAGGATACAATTTTAATTCATGAGTGAAATCACAGCCTATGGTGCAGGAATTGAACAGCTTTTGAAATTGTCGATAGTCGCCTAATGTATCCCGTACTGATGAATTAATCGCGAAATTCTCTCCTTGATGACTAATTTCTCACATAGTTGATAAAATTATGCCCGATTTTAAAATGTTTATATCCGATTTACGTCATTCAGAGGCGTTTATGACGGATTCTTAGGAGACAAATTACTGGTATTAAATAAAATTTTTTTCACGATTGCCATCTTTAAATGGAATAATTCACCTCTCTAAAGATGCTCATGAGTTTCTCGTTTTTGGAATCTCAAAAATGATTAGTTTTATTACTGCGACTTGTGTAAATAGTCTCCTTTTTATTCTCTTAATTGCTGGGCACTGGTAAAAAAGATAAAATACGTTCTATTTTATTTCAAAAATTCCATTTTTTTCAGTTCACAGTTACTAGAAGAATAAGGAACTCGTGTATAGTTCGTTCTACATTCTATGCTGTTCTACTTCCTCATTTTATATGCAATGTGAACTTCCAACATTACGAGCTACGTTGAAGTCATGACGGAAAAATGTTGTTTCTGGTTAGTGTCGGTTTCCATCCTGCTCAGACTTAGCCGCTTTACTTCCCTTTTGAGCCATAAGTTACTGCTTAATTGCTTCCTTCTATGACTTCCCACGGTGTGCTAATGATAGGCTCGTTCAATTCGTCTCAAAATACCCATGCAGCAAATTAAGTCCCTTCGAGGAAAGTGGGTTAGTATGTCCGTAAAGGGAACCGGCAAATCAGTTCGAATATTATAAGAAATTTTTTAATTGACCATGTCGTGAAGTCATTTCATCTGAATGTTTCCTGGTGAAACTTTTTCCTTTGGAAAGGATGGGTGTCGCAAGACTTTTTTATGCAAATCGTGCATGCTCTAATTTTAGCATTTGAAGCTGGTCGATACATTGTTATTACTGCCTAGTCCGGCACCGGAACATTTTTTTTAATTTCTAAGTTGGGTACCTTTCTAAATTGTACTTAGTACGTTAAGTTGAAACCCCGTGGATAGAGAGGTACTATAATAAAAATTAAATTCTCGAAATATGACTTTAGTGAATTATTAGTACTTGACTGGAGTGATACTCATTCACTGAGAATTGATATAATGCGAGTTGCTCCCTCATATGTAGACTTTATTTATTGCTGATGAAAAAAAAGGCAAGGGAGTCATGATCGTAACAGAGAAACCACGTTTATGTGTATTTTTAATTAGCGCTATTACTCCGGTTTTTCATTTTCAATCCCAAAAATTGGTAATAAATCATTTCATCATAGAAATTTCTATCCCAAATTTTTCATAGAAATTAAAAATAATTGCCTCATCCTTTCCTACGCCAAAACTTAATAACTGAACCAATCCTACAGCATCTGAGTTTAATGGTGATTTTTTTCCATCGGCGATTCTCATATATTTGTCATAAAAATGTAAGAAAACTCGTCCATGGTATGAAAAAAGATGCGGAGAAGACATATTTTGTAGTGGTCATGGTTCTTGGATTGGATTGGATTTTGAGGAGGCGACCGACAGCTGTCATGGTTCTTTGATGGTGACTTTGGCGACTTTCTCCAACGAATCATTGATGCTATTTGGAGATGGATTCCGAGGCTTTATATTCGTCCGAAATCCTGGCCACCGATAACACGAGCGGTAAGATTTCCTGTAGGCTACAGCATCTAATGAAATCGCTCGGGAAGTAGAACCGTGTGGTCTCTCCGTTGCTGCATTTCGATCGTTGCAGAAGCCTCCCATTCATGAGCGACGCCGATGTGATTCGTGTTGATCAGGCGTGAGGTTGTGAGCCCACCAACGGTTGATGCGTCAGAGACATGCTGTCGGTCGATTCCACAAGCAGGGGGAAGCGGTAGCAACCAATGGGACTATTCGGATAGTTTTCAAAGCATGGAAGCAATTGATTAATAACTTTGAATTTAGGGGAAAATGGGTTAATGAACAGCAATATAGTGATAGGAATATTTTGTTTTTGTTTTTTTAATAAAACAAGAGATGGGCTACCAAAACTGCACTTAAATAAAGTATTATATATGTATTTTTGTCGGCCCATAAACTTTTACTTCAAGTAATATAAGATGTAAAGAACGAGTATAATGCACACAGAGGGGAATAATGAAGGTGTAACGGACGGGAAATAAGGCAGTCAACAAATTGTTGGATGAGATGGGGAGGGTGAGAGAGAATCTATGAATCTATCAAACGGAAGTGGTTGGAGTGGGTGATAGGAGAGAGAAAGAACAACGGAAACCACGATAGAGGGAAGAATGTCAGATGAGAAGGGAATGAGGTGGGAATTGAACTAAATCGGATGAACGGTGGGATATGCTCAGAGAAGATTTTCGAAGAAGTTCGAAGATAAAGACTCAGCAGGAGTTTGAAGGTAGAAGTAATTTCTCAACTTAAAAGCTGTTACGGTTTTTAGAAAGGTGTTAATAAACTTCGAGAGAAAAAGAGGCACAACTTCATATCAAATGGGTACCAGATTGAAAAGTAAATTTTACGAATAATTAAATAAACATTATCGGTTGCACTATAATGTGAGTTGTTTATTTTATCGTGAAATAATATGTGTATCTTTACATTAAAACAGAAATAAGGGTGCACACACTCAAGAGAATTAGTGTAATTAAGGAAAAGCCAGAGAGTCTTGAATGAAAAACTTGCGCGAATCAACACACATAAGGGAATAGTTAGAGACCACTAAAATCTATGATGAGCCATTTAAAGGAATATAAAATTGAATAATATGCCATCCAAAGTGAAGAAAATAATATCATTATTTTGAATATAAAGCAAAGAAGAAAAGCTGTAAATTCTATGAAGTTGAAAAGCAGTGAAGACCGGGGCTTAGAATGAAGAGGACAATGCAGATGAAAATGGAATGGGAGATCTAAGGAAGATCAGATTATATTGCTGATGTTCAGAGCCAAAGAGAAAGGCTCCGATAGGGCCAAATGGGGATGGAGGCCAAAATGAAAGGCTCCGGGAATTGATGAAATTCCGTTGGAGTGGTGTCACTCAATGGCAGGCAAATATTTAAAGGCTGTATCAAGGAGAGTTGGCGGTAATAAAATGCAATTTTCATTTTTAATGAAGCAAGAGTAAAGAAAGATGTGAGGAAATGATTGCCTCTGTCATCAATGGTTTCGAAAATTAACGTGGAAAAGGCAAAAAATGAAATGAATAAAATATCAAAAACTGAGTAGTGACAAGTATATCGAGAGACAGTCAGATTGTTTCACTTTACAGGAAGTTAATGTAAGTAGGCCTGAAAGATACTATGACCAGACTAGGACAAGGAAAGGAAGGCATTCTACCAGAAGATGAGTCTACTACCTGTCAGCCAGTAACGGAATATTTGGAGGGAAAAAAACTTAATCTAATCACAATTCATGCCCTATTGTGGCATTGAGCCCTGGAAAATACAGTTGCAAAGCAGAGGATTAGAAGTCTTAGAAAATGGTCATTATCGAAGAATGCCAGTTTTCAGCAGGTAGAAGAATTCAAATTTTGGGCATAACCGAAAATTTATGGCAAATTATGAGCAGGTAAAATATGAACTAGTATTTTCACCAATGGCATTTATATGACTCATCAAGATTAATTATATGTTTTGAGGCTTCGTTGAGCAAAATAATTGATGATGGGCGCAACACTGTTGTTTGTCTCAGGACGGCATCCTGAAAAACTATAAAACCCTCATGAGGAAAACCGAGAATAACTTGTTGCATTCAAGGTCGTGTCGGGTCAAAATCTCTACTCCAACGTATGAATCATTTGGGTTAAAACTTTTAAGATAGATAAAGTGATACAAATTATATGACAAGACGAAAAATCAAAGCAATATGATAACGTATTGAAGATTATAAGCGAAAAATTCGTGACCGATTAAGGGAAGGGGCACTATTGTTGCTGACATGTGTATACATAATTTAAGAAATGAACTTCATCATCACTTGAATAAACCTGGAGTAACATGGTTTTTACGTCATTTTTGTTCCTAGCATCTATGTTATTTAATAATTTAAACAATGCAAATCCCGTGGTAAAGTTTCTAAGATGGTCAAAAATCGTTTTTTGTTCTCTGCCAAATATGGAATGGATATTTTAAGTGTCTTCTATTGTAACAAAAACTGCAATGTATTATGTTGAAAAAGAGTTTGTGCTAAATGGAAATGCGGTTACTGAAATGATGGTGCTTCAACTCTGGTCCAAACCACCTTCAGGACCACTTGAAGCTTCCTTGTTAGATTGTTTTTTTCATGTAAACTGTGCACATTATGTGGGTGAAAAATTTGTAATGTAATTTCTGTATGATAATGCCGAAGGCAAAATATGCGGAGAAAACCACCAATGAAGACGACCCACTCATAGTTGGAAAGAAAAAAGTTTAAAAAAATCGAGATATAAATGAGGGAAACGTTTTTGTGACATTTCAATTTTATGAAAAAAGTATAGGAGGCGAATAAAATAGGGAGAACCAAGCGAGGAAGACTATGGATGTAATAAATCAGGACAATCAGGGAGATGTTAAGGTGGAGATGTAATGATGAGACGCTTATCTGATAAGAGAGGAGTTGAAAAGGCATAACTGACCAATATTTGGATTAAAGACTCCTATAATGAATGATTTATAATGATAATTATATTCATAGTTCACTGTTAGTTAGCTGTGGTTAGTCTAGTTCAAGTGTTCAAGGAGTTGGTTAACTATGACACTTGAACTGTTAAATCAGAAGTATCCCTATATTTTCGATCCTGGAGGCAGTCAATTCGACAGTTCATGGAATTTTTCTCCTTTTCTTGCATGGATCGGGTAGCTCCAATATTAATGTATAGACTAAGTTAATTGCTTTTAATTACTTCCTTTTAATTTAACCTCATGCTGAATCGTGATATACGGCAATATTTTGCTTTTCATTGTAGGATAGTATAATTTTGAATAAAAGGATATTATTACTTCTTAATTTGATTGAATCAAAGAATATAAACTAACAGAAGCTCGTAAACATCTTATTGGTAATAAAAATTAAATGATAAAGTTTATAATTTTTTTAACCATAACTATCATATCAATAAGTTTTTGAAGTTACTCTGCATGAACTGGCGTACTTTTCAGTAGGAAAACACAACTTCAGAGATAAAATATTTTCTCCATTACTTGCTTCGCTTTTAAAGCGTACAATTTTGTTCAGCCTGATTTTTTGCTATCCCAATCATAAATTCCAGCCCTCTTAGCAAGCGATTTTAATTTTTAATCTAACTAAGTTTCATCTGACACTGAGGTCTGCGACCACCTTTACTAATTGATTTGTGGTATCAAATTATTGTGAGTCCCGGCTCTAAGCAGCGTAGTTAGAGCCGCTTCAGAATTATATTAATGTATACAAACCAGTTTTACCGCTATCTTATTTGCTTTGAAGTGGTTCCTCCATTATCCTTCAGATTAACTTTTTGTTAGGGATTCCCAAAGAGTCCCTGAATATTTCCACACTTTTCGTTGCCATTCTAGCACTAGAGCGCAAACTAAAATTAAAGATTCGAATTTCATGCAAAGGGACCCTGGATCCTGGCTATTTGATGAAGTAATAGTGCCAAATAATTAGCCAAATTTGATCCGATTTGATACATTCTATCGGGATACTCCATTTACCTTATAAAATTCACCCTACCTTCCGCGATTAAATTTCATTTTGCTATAAAATATCTTTGTAACCGACTCTAAATTTGCAGCACATTCTGACATTCCAGGGGCGGCTGTCAATACGAATAAAGGAGTAAAAATGTGGATAACTGTGGCGCATGCGCTTTTGTAATGTGTTTGTATCATGGTTCAGGTGAAAACTTCTGCCAAGGCTCTCGATCCACCCGGAAAGGAATGTCAAGAGTTCTAGTGACTCGCATGCGGAACATGCTAATAGAAGAGAACCATTTTTCGTGGCATTCCGTCTTTTAAAACAAAGTAAATGCTACACCCCCAAATGTCTTGTCCTTCATCGTCCATTTTCCATTGCAAGAGAGCCTACTAGTAACACTGTTTTCAACTACTATAATTATAACTTTATGAATGATATGGATTTCTGTGACAAAAGCAACCAACGTCCTTTTGGCAGTCAAAATGAAAGCTCCAGGGGAGTAAGTAAAAATATTTTCCTAACCTATCGCATGAAGTCACCAAAAAACACCAGATTTTTATAAACTTCAAGAGAAAGATTCAGGAAATTTGAAATATGAAGAGAGTAGGTACACCGAATAATGGTCCTATAAAATCTAATTTCAGTGAATATGAGTGCCTCCAGGGTTCAAATGCTGACTTCTGAATCACTAAGAGAATATGCGCCTTTCGATTAAAATTATTCCATTGAGTTTCAAGTTGAAATTGATAATTCCTTAAAATAATATGTACTTGGATTTTAACACAGCAATAATTGGTGTGTGATCAATCAGGAAAACATATTTTCAAGCGATTTGAAGGCTGAACTAAATATTTTAAAATTGATCAATACTTCTATAATATTCCCGTTTGGAACGAGTGACTCATTCCATGTTCATGTATTTCCAGATTTCCGTATGAAGAATTTTATTAAAGCTTGTATCTACAACAACAATTGGCCCCAACTTAATGTAGGAAAGTAATCCCAGGCAAATGCCGAACTTTTGTGGTAGAGGATGCGAGGCTGTCTGTCTCCCATCATCCTCGTTGAATGTATGATGAACTAGAGAATTTGATTATTTTAAGGCTCATATAAGTTCACTTTTAAATATTTTAATTCAAGAGCATATACGAAGTAATTATCGAAGTAAGGGGCTTGGGATCCGTCGGTAAAGGAGACCCAGCGGGCTCGAACAGATAACCGGTCAGTTGAATTACGAGCTTGACCAGTCGTCGCGGAAATGAGAAAATATACAATAACCCACCTTTCCCTTTACCCTAGTTGCCTGGATTTCACTTAGGTTTAGCCTAAAGACATGTTTAGGTATATCTTCGAATACAAAAACCCTACTTTAGTTTAATAAAACGTGATTCCGCATTTAAATGTTCTTCTATGAAATAGCTTGTGGTCTTGGAAACGTACTTGCATTGCAAGTATCTCCCAGTTTCATTAAAGACTATTTTTAACATCATTTCAAAAGTAAGATTTTCATACAACTATTTATCTTATTTAAAAAAGTACCATCAATACTTAAAGAACCACGCATTCGCATTATGCATTCGCATTTGTTAATAAAAAGAGGCGAGGCTGATCTGAAAGTGAACTTCACGAAACGAGAGAAGATTCCAGTTCAGAAAAGGAGACCAGACCGAGACTGACCCTACTCAGCGTGTTATTTCTTCATGTGGCAACTCACTCTGTGTCTGGCTGATTCTTTTTTATGCGTAAAACTCTTACTGGAGGAGCTTGAGTTCAGCTCCGAAAACTGAGTGAAATTTCATTGTCTCATATCGTAAGTGCGATTTTGAACGGGAAAAGCTTGCTGCCAGAGGATGGTAGTTCAGTTTGTCTATTTGTATCGATGGTCGATCAAATGTATTAGAATAAACATTTTCAGCCAGAATATTAATGGCAAAAACTCACTGCTGTTACTTCAATCGTATTTTGATTAATATCCACGCTGTATAACATCCAATGAATAAGTCGGTAAATGGTTTTGAATTTCAACAACTCCTTTCTCCATTCATTAGTTTGCATTTTTCCTGCAAAATATTGCGGAAAGGCTGCAGAAGCCTTTTAGCTCGTAAGGTGTTTTGGATAGTCACCGCGAATAGAATTGCGCGTATCCCCGCATTATCAAGAGAACTCTTTGCAATCTCAGAGGTTTTTGGCCTTTTTTGGATTTATTTCCACCCTAACTGATGTAACTGAAAGTAGTTCTGAGTTTTTTCCTCTACGGTCTCTAAGCTACTCAAAGAACTTCAAGCCTTCAAAACTTTCATCGTTTTCTACTCATGTTCATCAACTTCTCCATCAAAATTTCTCGTTGTTTTTCTTGTTGAGACAATGGACAACCACTGCAGGTCTTCTCGCGAGTGGATTGTCGCGTAGTGGTGTCTTTGACCACATTAGGAAGGTTCACACCATTTCAAAGAACTTAAACGATGTAGGTAGAAGAATACCCTGAAAATAGAACACAAAGAGAGTAGAATTGGCAGTGCGCGTTAGTTTTTTCTTCGCGTACAAAACAAGTATTATATGAATGAGATAACCTCTTTCTCCTCCACTCAAGTGTCGAGGTTTCAGGTTCAACCTGGTCACCGAGTATTATTTTTTTAAATCTATCCTTCAATAGTACAATGGAAAACATGCAGAGAAGCGGGAGGATAAGTACCTCTCCTTTTGTGCTCCTCTAGCTTGGGAAATGAGACATACATGCAGTCTGGATGCGTTGTGATGTTTGCGTTCATTTCAATTACTCAGTGTAAGTAGCCTGTGTTGAGATGCTAAGCCTAGCCTAAAAATGATCGGCAGTTTCATTTTCCGTCTAGGGAAAGTAATTTGCTTAAGGAGGGAAAATGCCCTTTAACAGTTTCTTCTCCAAACTCGCACCAGGGGTTCAGGTTAAGAGGGGCCATCGAGCACTTTTACAACTCTCTCTTCTGCGGCAGTAAGGTTTAGAAAGATAAATGAGGTGCGATGCATATCTTTGTTGAGCACTTTGAGCCATTGAGCACTTTTACAACTCTCTCTTCTGTGGCAGTAAGGTTCAGAAAGATAAATATGTGGTACAATGCAGATCTTTGTGTTTTTGAGTTTGAAAATAACGCCTTTTGATCTTGAGTGACACCATTTTGGCTGTACCCGGGAAACGACTCGAAAAAGGATATTTTTGCGTGATTTTCAATTCCAGCGCAAGCACAGAAAACATAAGTGGTCTTAAACTGTTCTCGTCAAAATACAAAATCTATCCATCGGCAATATTGTTGACCATTATTTCATCAATATAATGGCTGTTTGCGATCGCTGTTTGCGTTGCATGTGTTTACAACTCGGTATTTTACTCAAAAAATGATTTCCAATTTAACGCTCATGGAAGTTATAACGACAACTTCCGAGCACCGAGAACTGGACCACGGCCATTACTTTTACCGGTATTTGTTCCCATTTCTACTCTATCCAAGCTTCATAATGATCGAGGCAATGTTTAAGGAATTCTAGGGAGCTGAATAGAATTTAACGGCAAGCCCGAGGTCCATGGATGGTTCCCGGTGTAGGTGTTTTTTTCAGGGAGACTTTAATGCGTTTCATCGCCTTAACCCTGCAGTTACTACTGAGTGATGAAAATGTCTAAATTGGATAATAATGGATTGATAATATGGCCCAGTGCATATTCCATGACAATAAATGGAATTCAATCTGTAAGCCTATTGATTTCGGCAACCCTTAAATGAAACAATGAAGGAGATGAACAATGACATCGGTGATTCATCTGCCATTCGCATCCGTCAAATGTCTGTGAACGAGAGAATCTTACCCTGCTGGAGACTGTACTCCCTCGAAATTTTATAAATCAGTGAATAAACTTGTATTTTCCACAATTATTATTTTCCTTCCACTACCTAGTTTTCGACACTCAGGTCATCATCAGGTGACTGATCATCAGGTCACCTGATGATGACCTGAGTGTCGAAACCTAGGTAGTGGAAGGAAAATAACATTTTTGGAAAAATCAAGTTTATTCATTGATTTATAATGAATCGTTTCCACCAAGTAACGGCCGACAACACCAACCCTCGAAATTTGTTCTTTTTTCTTACGTTCGAATCGATTAATTCTCATTGTTCAAGTGACTGTCTAATGCATGAAAGTAGGGAGTGGTGTGGAATAGGTTTTTATCCTCTTTCATTCCCTCCCTCCGAAAATATTACTCCGTAAAAAATATTATCAAAGTCGTGTACATACTTGAAATATATTTGCAAATTACCTATTGGTAGGAGGTTGTGACTTTCTCTTGCAATCACTTCAGTTATTGCACATAGAGGATTGGGTGAGACATAGTAAACGGTGCTCACAAGGTTTACTGTAATAATATTTATGTATTTTTCAGCTTACATTTTATCTCTGGTTCCAAAAAGCATTAGGTCTATGTTAGTAATATGCCGACGTAAAAATGCTATTTCATGGAATTATATTATGTGTTTTAACTAATATTAACTGCCTAGCTAAGTTTATGGGGTTAAAACAATAGCCAATGTGCTTGAATTTTCAATTGAATTCCCTAAATCTTCATTCATTTCCCTGTTTTCATATAAATCTCACACAACTGAAAATTTCATTTTCCATTTCTAATTGTTGCTATGAAACTATCTGATAGCTATGTTTTGATTGAAATATAAATTGACAAAATTTAAATTGCAACCGTTTGATGGTGATGAATTTAGGTTATAGCATAAAAATTACTAATGGAAGGTTATAAACTGAGCACGTACTTTTACTTCCGGAACTACCATCCTATCGCATGAACAAATAGATTTTGCTAAAATGCTCTTGCTTACACTAGTTAATGGGGACGTATATTTAATCTAAAGACACTTTGAAATTGGTAGGCTGAAGTTTACCTCTTACCTTCTGGTTAAAGTTGAAGAAAATGTATTAAAGAACGCTAAGACATCTTTTACATTGTTACAGAACTTTGAGAGTCAAATTTACGAAAATACTAGTAGATAACACCTATTGCTTCTCTCTACTCGAGGTTTCTGGTTTGAAACAAGTAAACATTTTTTGAAATAATTAAATATTTTTTATTTTAATGTTTTGAAATTCACTCACAGAATTATTGCCAATACATTTTGGTACACAGTGTGAAATGTTGCATACTTATAAACATAAAAAACAAAGTAGAAAATATAACTGCTATAAATTAACTATGATGAAGGAGAGATTCGACTATCTATTGTAAGATAGAGGCAAAGGGATGAAGGAAGTCAAAGGTGTCGAAAGAAAATGAAAATGGACCAACGTTATCCAGAAGTGAATTGATGAGGGAAGAGTGGCGGAAGGGAAATTATCGTCAGACCAAGGGTAGTCTACGAAAAGTGACGTGAAGAAAAGGAGAGTTCTCTAAAATTGATTAGGATGTGTTGATTGCGATTGTGGGAAATGGATTCGAAAATCCTATAGATGAGATTAAAATCAGTGGTAAACCTTTGCCTACTGAGATCAGGAATAAAGAGAGTAGACAGAAAAGCATCGGTATGCTTATTGCGAAAATCTCAAACTCTATAGCATCTAACTATTTTACTGAAGGAACAAGTAGGTATCATTGATAAAATTTTAACTTTTAAATGCGCGAAAAAGAGTTTCAGAACGTGAGGATGATTCTCCGAGTTTTGAGATTTCCATCCTGCAGGGGGGAAGGACTGAGAGAAATAGCATTAGTTTTAGTTAGCGTTAGTTTAGTGCCAAGATATATCCAGATACCGCATAGATGAGATTACAGGCCACTTCATTCAATTTTGTTGCTATTATTGCCGTAAAGATCGTTTAAAATGTCTCTTTTCCTGTCTTTTCATTGGCGACATTGCAGCTAACGACCTCCATCTTCGGGGATACAAGAAAAATTTTCCGTCAATGGAAGAGGTTTTCCAGTGGACTGGATTCACTCCAGATTGTTTGGCTGGTCGTTTGGGAGTGGTAGACGATAACTAAGATCTTTTTCACAGCTGAAAATTCGAGGTTAGGTGGGTATGGGCCCGATTGTTTTAGAAATGGAGGGAGAGTGAAAAGAAACCTGCGATCAGCTTTTGTGTATTCGTTCCAGAGGCGCTAAGGCGCCTCTCTCAAACGGCCCATCCGTCGGACCAACACGGTATTACAACTGCTCTGCATAAAGCACCCAATTAGTGATCTATTCTCCGCTGATAAATTTTTGCCACTCCCGTCAATCGAACATGCATCCTTGGGGATGGGAAGCCAATACTCCTCCCACTGCAACGCATCCGAATTTGTGTGGGATCGAACCGTTGCAACGGTTCGATCCCACACAAATTCGGATGAAATGGCTCAGTTGGGGGCTGTGACTGTACCGTTGCAAAATGTTTGCCGCTTGGTGAGATAAATCTACCTTTTCGAGCCTCCTATTTTGCGTTTCGTTTCCGCAGTTGTGTGCGTCCTTTCAGCCTATTTTTATCATATCGGCAATGCACAATGGATACAGAAGACGACGATAGTCCGTGCCATTGGACTTTCATTTGTGTTGAAGGAGTGACTGATAGAAAGCGTACCTTTAGTGTGCTGCGGCGACGCAGCATCCGGTACGCATTGAGGGATGCCCAGCTTCGTCGGAATCACGTCCTGCGTCGGTGATCTAGCTTCCAAATACCACCACAGCCTTCGGAAATATAATAGTAGAAATATGATCAAGTAGGTTTTGCGGTGCAGCTAATTGACGTGGAAACGAAAAAAACTGACGCCACCAGGTCCGAGCCTTGACCAGACATGAGCAGGCTATCCATTCTGTACTGTCACTTTTTCCAAACCGTAGCAGAAAAAAAGAAAAAAATACTGGACGCGCTGATCATGTTGTGACTAACGTTGTAATTGCTGTGAGAAAAAGTCGGCCTTCCCGGTCCAGGCCACTTTTTTCTCATGGCAGTTTCAACGTATTTCACCACTGTATTTACAGCAGGCTTGAATACCGAATTGTTTTTACTTACCCAGCGTGGAGTCCCTCAAACTCGAGCGACAGACAGATGCTCAGAAAGCCACGTCCATAGGCTCTAGGAGAGGGTAGTAAGAAAGTAGTGGTGAGGAGGGAAAGTATATGAGTAAGACAGGCTTTACCTCTGGAAGTCTTATTCGCGAGACCTAATAATAGGCGTAAGTCGACAAGGAAGATAAAAATATAAAATATATAGGCATCCAGCTGCTACCCAATCAGCTCGGTAAATTGTATCGTAAAAATAGACCCGTCCGCTCCCAAATTCATCCACTGCGAATCTGCTGCGAGCTTTTGCTTGGGCTCTACTCCAATGAAGGGGAAAATCCCATCTCTGCACCAATAACGTTCTGCGGTTGAGTTCCAACCGCCAGGTCAGGGTCTCCCGGCTTTGCTTCGCATCCGGGAAGGTAGAATTGCGTTCCACGCGACCACTTTCAATGCCGCAAGCATCGGCTGTGCGCTTGCGCTCGCCGGTCAACGGAAGGCGGCAGCGGCCGAGGAGGGAGAGGATTGGTCCTCCACCCCCCCCCCCCTGCGGCGCCATCTAACCCCTTTCCTGGCCACCGCTTTCACCGATTGTGAGCCCAATTAAACGCTCCGCTTCCTCGCCGCCTCACTCCCCACTTTCCCGCCTCTTCCTCACACCCCAAACGCATGAGGCGTCCTCAAGCCTCCACGCTGCCCTTCTATAGATTAATAATATTAATGAACTCAATTCTGTGATGAGATTTTAACAGGGAAAACGAGGCTTGGTTCAAAATTTTAGCCGGAAGGCACTCGCAATTACGCATTGACGGCAGAAATATTTCTGTTGCACGGGCAGATCTATTACATGCAATAGCCATGGTAGAAAAAGCTGTATTTTGGTTTGTGGATACCAGGAGAGATCATAAGTATCAAATGTTGATAAATCTGTCTTGTATAAAACATAACAGGAGAATACGCAATAGAAAGGCAAGGAAAGTGAAAAAGACAAAGAAGGAAATGATGCAATATTTGGAGTCAGATAGACAAGACTGATTGGAGATTTTAAGGAACGATAAGAGGACCATTTTATACGGAGCACTGCGATTAATGACTACGAAACATGGGCATCGATAAATGAAACAATTTTGTTATTTCAAATAATGGCATTTAAGGTGGAGAATTAAGAAGGAAGAAGAAATTAAATTATGAGGGGGATAGATGATCATAGGGAAAGAGAACAGTCCACCAAAACTTTTAGTTAATGGTTTAACCATTAGAATACTTTTTTAGAATATATTAATAAGATAATTTTTAACATGAGGTTAATTTCATCTCACAATTCTATATATGCTACAAAAAAATAAAAATGTAAGCCATAAAAAGCGCAGTTGGCACTATTGAGTGATGCACTTCCGTTGTGGTCATGGAATATCTCAACTTAAGGTGAAGAATTGAGTTCAGTTCAAATAAATAAAATTATAAATTCACTATTTTGATTCTTGTAGGAAACGAGAACAAATGGCTTAACGTAAGACACATGGCTGCTCAATAAGCTTTTGATATTGTATTTTATACCCATAAATACTCTCTTACCTTCGGCATAATAACACGGAATGCAATAGATATACCATATGCAATAATCCTGTTTTGACGTAGGAAAAAGCATTCTCCTTACAAGTAAATGGTATGCCTCAGCACTGTTAAGACATTGCACATTGCCACTGAAACTCAAGGGGAATCGAATTGCATGGACAAAGGTGGAGGTTGATCTAGGAGCAAGAGTAATCAGGGAGATGAATAAGTCGCTTTGATTATCGTATGACCCAGCGTTCGTTCGTTTGAGCGAGTTATGATACGGAATCACGGTCGAGGTTCAGATTTTGAGAGTACGTGAGAGGTATGAGATGTGCACTAGTCCATCAACACTAAATAATAAAGAAAGACTTGAATTATCGAGCTAATTATAAAATTTTGATGCAAATGATACGGACTACTGGAGAAGTCTGTATCATTAAAATAATCAGATCTCTTGACTTGTAATTCGTGCATGAATTCGATGGATTTAGAATGACTGCATGAGATGTAGATAAGTATGACAAAAGATTAGACGGAGTAATGCACAACACTGAAGTCGAAGACGAACAAAGCATTGGAAATCAAAACTAGGGTGTATACCACTATTGGGTATTTTGCGAGGATAAGTGACATGAATTTTCATTTCACGCCATTTCACGGCTTCGGTTCCGCTGCATAAAAAACCAGGCTTAACAGCAGGATATCTTCTTCTTAACATTAGTCTTATGCCAGAGCATGGGGACCAATCAATATATCTGGGTGGCAGTAAGTTTGTGAATGGGTCCAGGCATAACTAAATTAGGATAAGAATTCCACAGTATAAAAATGTTGTACTTGGAGATAAATGAAAAGGTGGTATGCGTTCTAAATCGTGGTGTGATGGAAAAAGAGGATGAGAGGCAAAAGAAGCCCACGCATCTATAAAGTAAAACGTTGCGTTTTATCCGCGGCCTGGCCCTTGTGCGTCGATACGAGGTTTTCACTGATTTAAGTAAAGAGAGTCACGGTCGTGGAAAGATGCCGAGGAGGCAAAATGCGTCCGGCGGAAATCAAACGAAGGGGAATCAATCGTCGACGTTTGTTCGCGAGGGTGGGAAAGCGGGGGATGAGGGAGGGACGGGAGGCGTGGATTCTGGGGAGGTGGGGGCGTACTCCGAGGGAATGAAATCTTTGAAGTGAGCGAAGGAAGGGGGAACGTGGGAGGAAGGAGAGGAACAATATGGACTCTCAAGACGTCAATAAGTGGACGGTGGGTAAAAATGTAGAGGGTTTGAACACAATTTTTCCATGATCCTCTTCCCTTACAATAGAGGTCGTAGCTATTCGAATCTTATCTTACAATTTAGGCTGTTTTTATAATCATCAAGTATATTTGGATATATTTATGGCACAAAAACTTTGCTTCATGCCACTGTATTTCACATAAATTTGCCAAATATACATATTTGAGTCTTGAACTTGACGAGTTCTCTCTCCGTACACTAAAAATGCCATTCAAATCGAAGGCTTAGTGAGTTTTTGATAAAATGAGATATATTGGTAGATAAGAGATAAGAAGATAGATGAGAGATAAATTTATTCTTTAAAGTAACAAACCACTTGTTCCATACCTACCGATCATTTAATTTATTTCACCATCTGTGTGTCAGAAGTGCAGATATTTTTATTATGATTATCTGTAGTGCTCAGCAGTGTGTGGAAAACTGCTTTTACTTTTTGGTAAATAGCTCAAAAGCCGTGGGATGAGATTTTAACGGTCTTGAATCATTAAAAATATGGGAAATTTTATTAATAGTGAGGACTTGTCAAACTATCACCCAGAACTTGAGACCCTGGACAGAAAGCTTTAACCAAAAAATATATAAAATTCAAAGGAAAGATGCGCGATTCGTTAAAAACTGCTATGAGCATACATTATAGTGTTTCTCAGCTTTTAGAGGGATTAAGCTGGAAGCTCTTAGAAACTCTAAGGATACACGCTAAGGCTCGGTTTGCTTGAGAAATTTAGAACTGGTGTGTTTCACAGTGACACAGATAATATTATCATGACGCCACACTACATCTCTAGGTCTGACAAAAGCGATAAAATAAGAGAGATACATTGCCGAACAGATAAGAACAAAAAATCGTTCTTTATACTCATTAAATTGACCGTAATAAAACTGAGCTCCACTCAATGCACTCCTATAATACTTTTCACCATATTACCTCCCAAAACCTTATCCCTTACACCTTTGCACGGCTGGTATCCCCTGCCACGCTCACACGCGATAACTCGCAGGGTAGTATTTAGAAGTAGATTACCTTTCATGCATTTGGTGGAGTAATACCGGACCACATGAGTGTGATGTGGTTCCTTACCAGTTCCTTGAGAGTCCCCATAATTAATTTCCCGCATGGATGTCAAAATAATTGAGGTAATCTCCGAACTTACCACACAAATATCCGTTTTCCTACGTTGGGCTCACGAATCATTGCAGCAACAGTTCAGTCTCTTGAGCACGAATCATGGCGAAATATTTTGTAAGTTTCTGTGACTATGATAGCACGTTTGTAGCTTGTTTCAGCATCCTGAAGCCACCTTTTGACCGTTGGATCCTCTCTAGCTCGTGCCTAATTACTCCCGATAAGTTTTTGTAATGAAAAGCCCTCAAAACTTTGTATGATGGGAAGTCTCACATAAAAACTTTCGCTCTCTCTTGCGAAAACTTTTCGCACAGCCAGACAAAGGTTAGTAATACTTAAACACGTTCATTTGAGAAGATTTCATAGGTCGAGTCTCTTTCCCCAAGCTAAATCGATAAAATAAAACATGAAACACACGTTATTATTCCATAATTTTTCTAGACCACCCACCTTATTCTCAATCAAAGTTTGTATTCGTAATCGTGTTGAAAGGAAACTTTTTCTCTAACGAGACCACGAGAATGTTTTGCATGCCACGCTAATGATCCGGCCCCACTCTTGACAGGCAACAGTCGCAGCGAAAGTACTGATGGTGCAGATAAAGGAGATCGGTACGGTATCAACAGCCACAGCTTCTGACGAGAATGAAATCCGCTAATTGGCCGGGGTACTACGATGTGGAAGGCAACGGAAACCATTGCATTAATCTTCCTAGAAGATGCAGCATTGCATTCTCATGACATGATGGCACTCCTCCCGAAATAAAATTCTGGAAGATAAATAGTTCTCCAATCGAATATCCAGGTGGGGACTTCTGGGAAGGGAACATAAGTCAGAGTGGTCGAGTGCAACCTTAAGGTAATGCGAGCGAGATAGTTCCCTAATCATAATAGATACCATAATCGATTCATACGTTTTAATTTCACCAACTGTGAGAAACGAATAAAATACTGCATCATTTGTAGTGCAAAAAAATAGTTTTACATGACAAAAAATTGTAAGTAATCAAATGAAAATATCTAAATAAGTCTTTAACTTGACTCATTTTTTTCACGCGGTACGTTTGAAACTCCATCCAAACGAAAGGTTTATTGTGATCCCGAAGAATTAACTGCGGTGACAATATGATTAATTTTCAAAGTAGTTGAGAAAACACACGAACTACACACTGTTGATTTTTTTACGAGATCTAAGGGTAGGAAATGCCTCATTTTTAGTATAAGGTCTCTCTGGAGTGCATACACGTACCATTCCCCATGTAAAAGGGATGGTATTTTTTGGCAAATATCTCGGAAAGTAATAAAGGTAAAGGGTTGAATTTTTTATGTCAATGGATATATTTTTCTGAAAAATGAGACCAAACTCATTGATTTCTAGGTAGAATGATATTTCGCTCAAACTACCTAAATTCAACCCTGGCCTCTTTTTTGCAACCGCCGTAACTTTAAGACTTACCGCAGTAAGCTGCGACCGGGTGGGGCAATGGGTGTGTAAATGGGTGCAGCAGAAGTGAGTGGAAACATCTCACTTTGGGAGACTGAAGCTCGTCGAGGAGCCCGGAGGCTGCCGTGGGAGGGAAGGGGGGATCGAGAGCCTCTCTTTCGTCCTCCCCCACCTCCTGCCCTCCCTCCCCTAACCCCCTCCCCTCCCTCCTCACCCTCGTCCCACTTCCGATCCCCCACTCGTCCAGATGACTCCCCGAGTGTCCTACACTCTCGCCCGACTGATCTCGAATACCATCTCGAACTTTCTTCCATTTCTCCGGCCCACCACCGTCGTCTGAATCATTTCGCTATTAAATCGAATGCGCCGTCATCATAGTTTCCCTTGATTGTTTTCAGTCGAAAACAGTGTTCGCGTTACGGTTAACTTGAAAAACCTAATATGATTTATTGAAAATGTAACCACCTCCAATTTTAGGATCACGAGATGTGAGTCTTAGTGAAGACGCTCAAAAGTTATAAGAAACCATCCAAGTATCTCATTCCATGCGACTTCGTTTGTCAGGAAGAAAATCAACCGTAAAGCATGAAAGATGACAGTGGGAAAGCGGAACGAGTATCCTGAGGACTTCTAGATATGGGAGCATTGATAACCTGGTTGTCGGAAGAAGGTTTGTCTCACTTGGAGGTGATTCCGCAAGAATCTAATTATGCACAGTTTTTGAAGAAACTATGTGCATCATTTGGCGTTTCATTATTTCATGTCTCTTCGCACTTATCATTCGGGGATCGGGTTGGAGCAATGGAGTTAGTACTGGCTTTCACTCTTGAGGGCTGGTGTTTGAATCCCGATGGTGGCAGACATATTTCTGCGGATTTCAATTCTTACTCAGGTGTTGCGTGAAGAGCGCTTCGAGTAGAAGTTCTTTGTCCAGCAAATGGGACGTAAAACCATGGTTCCATTGTCGTTTTTCGTTAAGAGTATGGCGTAAATGACCATTGTTGTTTCTCACCTCCCCATATAAACATATAACCATTATAATCATATTTTGATGAAATTAAATCCAATTTCCACCGCCTGTAGCACAAGAATTTTAAACAGCTAAAATGGGAAATTAGCAGTGCATTACGGAACGCATCCCGGTTACCCTTTACGGCACTTAATTTACAAATCATTTTTCGCATAAAGGCAATTTGTCATGGAATTCGGAGAGGAATATGGTTCTCCGAAATGAGGCACGAGAAGTGAGCCAAGTGAATTCCAGAATCCTAAAATTAAGTAAAGAAAAAAGATGAGGTCATTATTCGAGGAATTCTAGAAATTATTCGGCAATGTAACGCACATATCATTAGCAGAAGTTTGCCATCCGAATAGAGGTTTGCAGTGGCTCATCATACAGGTCGTAATGAGAAGACCACTTTATTTCCCAAATAATTTTAGTGGTACTCGGCGCTATTTATTACGAACCAAATTGCAAGCCTTTGTATATACAAACAAATTTCTCTAGGATTACCCGAGAAAACAGTTGATTCGACATGCGAATTCCAACGTGATTAATAACAAAAAGCAATATCTACGGAAAGAGTTCTGATAAATTTAGAGTGACATCCGGCGACCAACGATTACTTCTCTCTTTTGATGTACGACACAATTTCTAGCCATATAATAAAGTCGTTTTCTCACTATGCGATTGTTTACCAACAGAAATAGTATGTGAAATAAAATGCTGGCTGCCCAGGGATTTGAGAGAGCCAATTTATTAAATCATAGTCAGCAATGGGTTTTTTCAATAAGTAACGATATCCCTTAATTTCTATAAAACAAAAATCAAGGGATATCTTTATCATATTTCATACTATCCTAAGTATAGATACATATTAAAACTATTGCTGGTTGGAACTGAAATTTAACTTTACATCAATAATAATTAAATAGAACATCTAAGCGAACATAGGGGTAGGTAGAGTACATGAAACTTGATGAAAATTAATAAAAAATATTGGAGGAGAAAGAGAAAATAAAAAATGGGGAACATTTAATAAATAGGGTTACAGGGAGAATAAGGGAAGGAGAAGCGGGGATTTTAAAATGCGAAGGATACGAGGCATACGATCAAGAAAATGCACAATGGAGTATAGTAGAAGTAGTAAACATAGAGTGAGTTATTCCAATCTACTTACTAGGCGTTATATAACGTGTTAAGGGAAAAAGTCTCTGAGACAAGGGAAGTATGGGGACGATAACATATTCAGGTTGTTTGGGAACTGATTGAAACACGGAATAGCGGGCTCACTAAAATGAAAGATCTGAACCCGTGTAGATTCAAAAAAGGATGATGAGTGTCAGCAGTGGGACACTGCGTGGATAAGCGGCTGAGTAAAATGAAAAATTAAAAGACTGAAAATAGAATACATTCGGGAACCCCATCGCATGGAAAGTGTGAGGAGTGGGAATGTGAAAGTGACAGGAAACGACGAGGTATGCATGGCACAGATGTCGAAAGGTATCAATTAAAAATAGTGTTATAAGAGCGGTGTTTCTATCAAGGTTTAAGGTATGTTCACACGATGCACGTACTCGCACCAGTATGTGGCCAAACGAATGCAAGGACAAATGCTCCAAATTACAACTGGACCAAATTACAAATTACATTGTATGGCCATGCGTTCATGCAATTGCGCAATTTACGGTGTTTGCACGGTGAAATTTCAATGTTAAATGTGTTCATGCATCTATTGCGCGGATACTTGCATCGTGTACACATGGCTGTAAGAAATAGTAAGGAAATTTTTCGGAATACTTTTTTTTATCTTTGATTGTGCCTAGAAGACATTCCTCTAGTGTTTTCGGTTCCTATTCGGAAGAGGAGTAAAATGTGAGAATCGCGGATCAATAAAACTAACCATGTAAGTGGCAGAATGATCTCCTCGAACACAAATAAAAGAGAGCATATATTGCAGTATTAGTAATGAGAAGCGTATCTAATGAAATAGAATTGTTTGTTGCCAAGTATAAGGTACTCAGTCAGACCAAGTCTGGCGGCAAATTTGTAACAACTCAGAACTGGGTGAAAGTTATGGGATGAAGACCAATCATTAGAGAACGAATATAATGAGATTCTCTAACCGCAGAAAAGTCAGAGAAAGTGTGAATATGGGGACTTAAAATGGAGCAGGTGGATCCGCTCACGAATTCGTTTTTTTCCGAGATAAAAATGGGTGTCGTAGAAACAGCAATAAAAGCTACATGGGCTAAGGAAATCCAAGGTATGCTTGAAGCGCCTTAAGGAAAGATTAGTTAAACTCAAATAAGTGGCCTTTGAAATACGGGTACGGTAGAAATGGAGAAGATTAGCTTTGGGTGGGGGAAGGCAAGCGAGGAAGTGGTTGGAAGCAGTTGCGGGCGTGGGAAGGATGAGTGTGCCGGGAGGCCTTTGGTGTGGCTCGGAACCGGAGGGGTGGGTTATGTTGAGGGCTTAAGAGCTGAAAGAGAACACTAATGTTGGGCTACATGAATGGATGCACAAGATGCTAAGAGCTTTGAAGGAGCTAAATGATAATGGTATCATGATTTTTGTGTAGTAGAGGCTAAAATTCCTCCATGAAGAGGGATCAAAGTATATAATCCCGAATAACAAACAAATCGTTTGCATAACAAATATTATGGCTGTGGAAGGAAGTGATTTCCTCCAGTCAAGTTTTGTCCAGAAATAGTTCATAACTGAATGACATTTCCTATGAATTTTATTCAAGGGGCCGCATAATTTTGGAATTTGGGCAGTCGAAGTTTAAAATTTTTAAGGTCATATCCATCCTAAGTCCGGTAATAACCAGTTTCAAACAATTTAATGCAAGTGGTTCAAAAACTCTTTTACATTCTTTCATATTTCATTTATATGCATAGCTCTAGGAAAATTAGATCATGTTGAATGCAGCTTGTCTTCCATAATAGTCTAAATTAAAAGTGATGTCTAAAAAATAAATCTGATATTTTAAGGTGTCACAAGTAAGACTCTGCTATATTGTTATTCCCTCTTGTTTTTGAGGCGTTTTCAACATTGCCCTCCGTAAGACTTTCACGATCCCTTTAGGGGATTAGCAAAATGGGTCATCTAGTTTTTACATCGAAGTCACTTCATAAATTGGGTGTAGTTAGAGTTTGATTTGAAGGAAACCATCGCGTACTAACAAGGGTTTTGGTGGAGAAATTTTTCAATCTGCACATGGACCGATGAATGGATGGTCCTTAACAGAGAGAAAAAGTTAAGAAGGTGAAAGACGAAATGAGATTATTCTCGGAGAGGTAATATATCTGTTATGAAAGATGAAGATAAATCCAAGAACTAAGGGTCTTATATAAGAGCGAGTAATGCGTGGAATGCTGAAGAAGCAATATTTTTTCCACCTTAGTTCTAGGGATATCATTGAAAGGGATATTGCAGGATGAAATTAAAATAATGATATATATAAACATGTTCGTTGAAAATTTACAAAGCATTTTCATGACTTTATTAAGAAAGGTCGACAAGGGCCTTATCGTAGACTGTACGCACAATGCCGACATCTACTCTCCGTTTAAACTTTGGTGGATTTATTCCAACGCAAAGAAGAAAGTAATCAAAAGCTCAGCAATTTTTGATTATTTATCTCTTAGCCTCACTGAAGAGGAATAAGTCCAAGGCAGTGACACTGGTCACGGCCAAGAAACAGATATGCTAATACCGCCTCTTGAAACATTATTTTTTCCTAATATAATTACTTCGTTATACAGTAGGAAACACAATTTAGGCCTTTTGAAAAGCTGAATTCAAAGGGTTTCCGTACTCGGTCTAAAAAATTTTGACTAATTGTATACCCGATTGGTATCCATATCCTCCGCAATAATTCCTTAGTGACTTTCGACGACCATCCCGCCACCCATGTCATCCTTTCGATTGCTCGCTGCATTTCTGAGAAGTTAAATGCTGTAAAGAACAGCCTGTAATTCCTTCTAAATATATTCCATAGTGTCAAAACTTAGTCCCTTTAGCCGAGCCATCATTTTTTTGGGAAAAAATAGAATGTCAAAGTTCTGTAATTCGCAATGTTTCTGTAAAGAATGTAACTCTGACCAATACAGTTTTTGTGGTAGAACCGGCTTCTAGCTTTAGCCTACAACTGCATCGTTGTCAGGAATGCCTAGAGTAGTGCGTTAAATGATGCCAGAGCCAATTGAAGTTCTGCCACAGCTCATAATATTTACGCTTTTGAGCACTTCTTGGCTGCCTCCAAACAATGCGGCATAGCATAGCACTCATCGCGGACGATAGTTAGGAGTCAGTTTTTACGATAGTTTTGTCGAAAATATGTAACATGTTCGAGGGTGTGCTGGTAAATGGGAAATCTGAGCACTTGTCACTTTCAACCGACTGTGATGCATATGCAACTTTAAGCACTTCATACTGTTAAGATGCAATAGAAAAACTGGAAAAAGTGTTCCATAGGGTCTCCGCTTTCGATTGGATTGGATTGGATTTTTGGGGAGGTTACCGACAGCTAAGGTCATTTGCGCCATTGGTAAGGGAGGAAGGGTGGATAGAAACCCGGCGTCGGAATTAGCCTGCCCTTACCGAAAGGCGCCAAGGGGACCACGGTTTAACGTCTCATCCGACAGACGGAGTACTGTACTTGAAGTGCCCTCCACAAGACACTCAAGTAGGGATCGGGTACCGCTTTCAACTTGCTTAGATTCATGGAAAGCATGATCTACACCTTCTCGGCTCGTGTACCCTGATTACCGGACAGCGCGAACACGGGATCGTATAGCTCAATGCAGGCTGATTTGGATTTAAGTAGCTAATGGATCGTGGCAGACCGATTCATTACGCCTGCGGAAAATGACAACGGCCGGTGCACCCGGCAAACTCTATTGATTACATAGTGTTTGGCTCAGTCAATATGGTGAGCGCCTCTTATTTTTTTTCACTTCAATGAAGTAACTGTTTATATTTTAGGTTATGCTGAGCAAAGCGAACCTACAATTTTTTTGGGAGAGGCTAAAATCAGTTATAAAAAAATGAAAACACAGTTTGTTAAGAATACTCTGCCTATGATTGCTTAATCAAAGAGCACATTCATTTTTAACGTGCACACGAAAGTAAGGGATTTACCAAAATGGTACAAATATTTGTGTCTGGTTTTAAACCCACTTTCATCCTATCCCGTTCATATATCACGTACAACTCCAAAAAAACGCCAAAGTCTTCCAAAATTCTTCCTCAATTTCGCCTTTAGCTGCAGATATTTGTGGCTCAAAATTTCTATGGCTGTTCACATCTCTCCATCCATGAAGTGAATACTTTTCTTCGCTTTCAGTTGGGAAACTTAGTAAAGCAATGAACTATTAAGCTTTCAGCTCTCCATTTTATTTGTAGTGATAGCTGACTCTTAGCCAGTGCATTAAGTAGTATAACGATGACATAAGTTACTGACTGAAATCTTAGCTCGCATCAGTCACTCATCATCATAAATGGGCTCTAAAATTTGCGTTTATTTAATTCTACTTAACATCACTCCAGAGATTTTATCACAAAAATTACTTCCTAAAAATCTGTGTAATACTCAGAGTGCTACGCTCATGTCAAATTTTAAGTTGTTGATCTGAATCGTAAAAATATTGTTACTGCATCCCCATTTATTAGTGATCCCATCTTCTCATGGAGAACAAGAGTTTTATTACGACGAATACAACAGTCACGATTCAGGAGTCTGACAACTTGGTGTAAGGTAAAAGAAGGTGTATATCCCGAGCTCTCTAAAATGCCAATATGTATACTTAATTAACATTAAATTCAAGTGGAGAGAGGTTTTTGGGACAACATTAGCTATTAAAAATCATTGATATCCGTTTAACCTCGATTTTGCCATGGGCATACTTTCAATATTTCTGTTCGATGAATGGGCAAAGTTTCACGTTTAGTCATTCTTTTCGGTATCTTACGCAAACTCTTGGTAAAATTATTCCACCTACTCAATTTTTATTACATTCATGACATTCTAAAACCGATAATGATACACGTCCTTGGATTTTTTCATTGAATCGATGTATAAGTTGATATTCAAGATTTGATGGCGAGTCTCTTATCCATGATGTAATTGATTTACAACATTCCTGGGTAATTCCAGTGATGACGAAGTCACTACTAATAATAAACATTGTTGGAATGTTTACTTTAAAGCGAGAAGGCCTGATAATGACGTGTCAAACCAAGACAGAGGCGTGAACGGAGTTTGTGGGGCTAGACTATGGAGCAGAATTACCATGAATGAATAAGTGGGACTATTTTAAATCATTGTAAAGGTGCAACCTTGCAAGTTATTTTTCATAATTATTTTCGTTCTCTGGTGATCTCGTATAGTGGGAATTTATTGACCACGACTTTGCGTTTAGTGAAAAACCTGATCTTCGTATCAAATGTTGTGGGAACCAGGGCGAAAAATTATGGAAGTTATCCATTTGTAAGAGTGAACGGGAAAACTGTCCTGGAAACGGGTAAAGCGAGGAAGTGATGGGGGGAGGGGAGGGCAGTGGGTGGGGGGGGGAGAAAGTACGCTCTCCACGGAATGGGATTTATGGAGACTTTGGGGGAGAGCGTCCTCCACACCCGTCCTCGTATTTCATGAGGGAAAGTTTTGAGGAATGTGAGCGTAATTTCCCGACCGCTCATCTTGTATATGCGTGGTTCACGTGAGGTGGCTTGTCTCAAGCTGGGGGATCCGGTTTTCGGCTAAACTGTTTCCAGCGGCACAAAGGCGTGAAGGTCATTATGAATTCACATCCCAAGAATGAATACACGCATTGCTGTCCACGTAGAGGCATTTATGGAATGTTTTCAAGTGCGTACATAACTCCGACTTCCGAGAAGATGAGTGGCTGGAAATTTCTCCCTGGCGTGTGAAATAAATGACAAACAGATTTTTTTGCTTTCCCCTTTCCAGAAGACAGTTATCGCGTTTGTTTGAATATCTGCTCGGAAATCTTTGACCATGGTTATTTTTTTATTCATTTCTAAAATTGAAAACTTATAATTATGAGCAAGTAACTCACTGTATCCTTAGCATTGAGTGTCTGAGCATTAATGAGCAGTGAAATAAATGGAGGTACGTTCGCATTCTCCTTTTTTTGGAATGATTATGTGGTATTTGGCTTGGAATTCATTACTGGGACGCTTGAAATTCATTATGGCCCACTGGACCACCCGTAATCCTAGTAGTATACTTAATACGAATTTCAGTACTGAAATTATTTTATTCTTACTGATTTTACTGAGTTGACATCTTAATTATCGTTTATCGTTCTAATTTTCTTTAGCTGTATCGTAGTGTTTTTTATTCAGCTTAGAGGTGTTTTTGTTGCATTTAATTTTTTCACCTTCTTTGTTCTATTTTAGTTTGCTGTTGTACCAAAAATGTTCGATCAGCCCAATTTTAAATTTAGACGGAATATAGGATTGCACTTATGACATATCAGGGTAAAGTTCTGATTAAATACTTCCAAGCTTATTCGATGCCTGATTTTTGCGCTCTGGCTATATTGGGTGACTCATTCACTTCCTCTCCAAATTCAAGCCGAATTGTTTTCGAATATTTATTATTATTAATAATAATATTATTAATATTTTGGTGTTTGGAGGAATTTTCTATGACTTAAAATATTTGAATTTTATATACGATGCTTTTGTATAATTCAATAGCCACTTTCCTACCTTTAAAAATAATATTTTACGTTTGAATGTTGGTTATTCTCCTGGAAACGAATTTGAACCCTTGAAAAGGTAAGACGTATAAACTGCTAAGCTAAACTAAGTGACTTCTAGCTGGGGCAACCCTTGGCCGTGGTGGCACTATGCTATTGCACCGACGGAGGGAACTTTTCCCCTTTCCTGAGAAAAACTTTTGGCTCTAAAAGTTCATTGTCAGTTCTCCTTCTACTAAGAAATATTGACGACCATGTGGTTTACAGCCAAGTACTTAACCTTTGAAATGCTTTATCGAAATGAAAGATATTAATGTGACTCTGCTGGAGAATGTGTGAATTATTTTCCATTCAAACTCTTTACTCTCCGAGCAGTTAAGAGCTAACATCCCAACTCATATCTGGAGATATTCCCAACGTCGAAAGCAGAACAATTTCCGCAGAAATGTGGAAACGACACCCTTCACTTTTTTTTATTTCCCCTCTGCAGGCTATTTAAAAATATCATTGATGGAGACACCATCTGGGAAACATTATTTAAGTTTGGAAAGAATTGAGAAAGTCTTTGATGGGCTCGTTAACTTTAATCAGTATATTGCGTTTCTTTTTTTTAAGTTCTTCTTTCTCCAATGATAGGTTCTTAATAGCAAAAGTCCTTTACCTTAATGGAACGGTTCATAGCACAAGATATAATAAATTTCACGAGCAGCAACAGCCAAAATGCTCCGGCAAATATTGGAAAAAAACAACAGCATTCAAGTATTTCACTGGAACTTGAGCGTGAAATGATGCCTTTGCGGATGAATAACGTCGGTGAAAGAAATCGAAAGACAATTGAAGCTAACTATGTATGTCGTTTTTGGCAGATGTTGGCGATCGAATAGACGAGTAAAAATAGGATACGAGAAAGAATACGTAGGAAAGGATGATAAGAAAATCACATGGCGCTCTGTGAGGGATAGGAGATGCAGATGTAGTGGCCACACTCGGAGGTACTATGGCTCGCTCCAACTCGGCGCAGTCTCGCCGAGGTAGCAGGTATCGTCGCGCCGCGAGCATTTGGGACCCTGTTCAAATAGATTTAACAAAAAAATTAATAAAATACAAAGGAAAGCAGCGTGCTTCGTTAAAAACTGCTCCGAGCATGCATATAGTGTCTCGCAACTTTTAGAGGGATTATGATGGGAGTCCCTAGAGACTCGAAGGCTACATGCTAGGCTTAGGTTGCTTGATAAATTCAGAACTGATATTTTTCAGAGCGACATAGAGAATATTATCATGACTCCTCACTACATCTCTAGGTCTGACAGATGCGATAAAATAAGAGAGATACACTGCCGAACAGATAGGTACAAAAACTCGTTCTTTCCGCGAACAATAAGGGACCACAATAAAAATTAAGCTCCACTAAATACACTCCTATAATAAATGTCACCATTTCATCTCCAAAATCTTTCACCTTTGCACGGCTGTTGTCCTAACACCCCATGCCACACGCCCATGTGGTAGCTCGCAGGGTATTATGTAGATGTAGATATCGTGTGGAAGAGGCTGCTTCGTCGCTTCCCGTGGATGTCAAGCGATGAGTCTCCCCGTCGCGTTCTCAGGTGGCGTCGAAGCCCGGGCCCAGCGCTCACACGACGGCGAGGAAGTGCGACCATCGCCCATCTCCGGCCGTCGCCGGCGGACTCCGCTGCATCTTCCGGAAGACCCGTTAGTTGAGGGAGTACCTCCGCGGCACGCTCCAGATAATCCGTTAAATGCACGCTAATCAAATTGCTCCATAAAAATGCTGCACATTTAATGGCCTCATCTGGACGGTCGTTTCCCCCTCACGCGCCTCGAGCCCGCACGAGGGGGCGCCGTGAGTTATGCCACGCACCCGGCCATCGGTGCGTACTTCAGAGAGATGCGTTGCTTTTTAAATTGTCGACTGTGATGAAGCTTCGGGCCAGATCTCCAGAGACTTAATTTATGCAATTCTTACTACAATGGTGATCTCTACAAAATGTAATCAAGTGTTTGTGTTCCCGATGCCCCCTACTCTCACGATTCGATCAAAAGCCATGCTGCACCACCGAATGATCTTTATAACAATTAATTTGGAAAAGAAATAAATAAATAATAATAACTGAGAACAACTAAGCACGTACAAGAAATCCGAATGTACAAATACTTTTGATAGGGTTCTTGTCGATTTTTGTCGATTTTCCCGAGGTAAAATAATTCAATAATTTCCTCTCTTGGAATGAAATTTATAACCAAATAAACTCTTTAAGACTCATTGCTGCAATGCGTAATGCCATGTACTCAATTTAAATTGCTTCAAGTTGACCGTGGTTGCGTTTCTGTCAGCACTCAACGGACAATAAATTGGATCAAGTTGAGGTACCCTAAAGATTTAATCTAAATTTCGATGATTTCAAGACTTATAATATTTTAATCTCAACTGGAGGCAAAAATTTTGACAAGACTAAATTACGATTAAACGTTTTGCATCTGCGGTAAAACTCATTCCTATAAAGTAGCAGGTTTATGAAGTCAATCATACTAACCTTAAAAATATATAGTGGCTGGAATAATTCATAAATCAACTTCATTTGCTCACCATCTCTTTAGTTTCATCCTAAAACTTCATTGTGAGACGAAAAAAGGTTACCTACTTCATTAATGCCGTTCTACTGTCGTATGTGATTCCTAAAATTATTTATAGCTAAAAACGTATTGGATGCGTGCAAGTGATTGAAGACAATTAAACATCTATTTATCATCTTCTGTACTTGAATATATGGATAGTAGGTACTGCAGGCACCTGTTAACACTCTATTAAGAGCCTCAACTCGCATTTTTGACGCTTCAAAGAGGGAAGGAGGTCCTAGATGCAATAGTTATGAAAACTTCAACGAAGCTCGCGATATTCTTTTTTATTATATAATATGCATTATTATCAATCCACTGAGTGGACGTCCGATTTCAATTCCTCCACGAATCATTATTCACCAGTCATTCATCTGATTGCTTCACCTATTCTCCCTACTTAGCTCTTTATTTACCGTTTTACTCCTTTATATGTCACCACTTTCCGCTATAGAGAAATTGACTGACGCATTCCATCTTCGATCTTCCCTAATTCCTCTTCCATCGGTATTGCTCCTTGACCATCTACAAGCAATCATGTCTTTATAAATTGTTTCATGCTTCATGGCCATGCATGCATGAGTAGTGGATATTAGTGCCATTCTGGCAGTTTTAGCAAATTGTTTCTTAGGAATGTATCTCGAATGTCGAAGAATTTTGTCGGCACAGTACAAAACGAAAGAACAGGGCGAAAAAACATTAAAAATCGCTCGAGGAAATGCAAATAATTTCCTTAAAATCAAACTTATGTTTAAAAATAAATTACTTGATTATATACATATGCAGCGGAAGGTGACAAAGTTTTCTTCAGTTTTTTCGCCATATCAAGGGTAAGCTTATGGCTAATTTTTTATGAGCGATTTCTCAACAGTAACAGACATATTGGTCTCATAGGGTTTAAGGGCTATCATCCATGCCCATGTAGTAATTTTGAATGATGATATGAAAGGACACGGTTTAATGCAAAAGGTGTTTCAGGCATTTAAAAAACTTAATCGTTTTCTATCCAAATATTTCCGTTCCTAGTGACAATGATATAAATTATATGAATCGATGGCAAAAGGTCTCAATGAAACAACTTTCTTAAGCTAAATACCTGTTCTAGCTGAGGAAAGTTGCTATTTGAACTTTGATATGGCCTTGCACGTTGATCTCGAAATCATACCCGAATAAAAACATTTCTATGGATACAATTTTCCACTAAGTCTGCGTTATTTTGAAATCTAGGGAGATATCATAGTATCTTATGAAATTATGTATGTACCATGATATTCTCTCTACTATTCAATTTCTCATGTTCACTACTCGGTTGTCAATCAGATTTGGTAGCCGAAATGTTATAGCATTAAAATATCGATTTTAGTTGATAATACACCAGCAGATGCCATGATGCCTTCCTCGCCGTGGAAACTGCATCACAAATAAGAGGAAGAAGCCAACATCTTAAGAACTATTAGCTTTGAAAAGAAAGAAAAAATAATAAAAATTGATAACAACTAATCATGTCGAAGAAATGCAAATGTACAAATACCTTTCATAGGGATCTTGTCGAATTTTTTTTCGATTTTTCCCGCGGTAAAATAATTCAATAATTTCCTCTCTATGAATGAAATTTATGACCAAATATACTCTTGAATACTTATTTCTGCAATGCGTAATGCCATGTACTCAATTAGTAGCCAAGTTTGCTTGTCAAAATTGTGCATCACTATCGTGTACAGCTTCATTCCAGCAACCAAGTATTCTCATATTCTAAGAGATTCAGACAAATATTGTTGCATTTATCACAAGTTTAAAAATTAAATTTCATTTCATGCTCCGTGAAAAGAGCATGTAAATGAAGGGATATCTGAGGTAAATTAAATTAATCCGGATATTCACCTCATAAATAGGATAAAAAAAGCATTATTTGCAGTTCAGTGAACCTTGTTCTCGATAGCGGTGCACCATGCGCAGTCAATGAACATGTTTATATAACGAATACATTATCAAGTGGAAAAGTTTTATGCTTTCTTCCATTTGCGTTAGATGCCAGTAGAACGATCTATTCCAACTCTTGGCATTTCTGGGACATGCAAATGAACTGCCGCAAGTGCACTCACGTACGTATGTATTTATAAACCATTCGAATGTAGGCTCAGGCTGTGGCATGGGGTGCTAGATCACCAGCCATGCGGAGGACAGACCTGTGGAGGAAGATATTAGAAAAGAAAAATCACCTAAATAGTTGTTCAATTTGTTATATTTTGTTTTATTTATGTCAACGTTGAAAAGCACAAATAAGTCAAATTCTATAGCTCACCTGCATTCTCTTGGTAATCGAGTTGTAAATTAAAGCGTATAATATTCCACACACATTTGTCTAATTGGTGAGATGAAGTGCGCGTTTATTTCACTCCACTTGAGTTTAATCTCAAGTGCAGAGAGCAAAGTTGGCTTCTAAAGAGATTTCCATAATTTGTTTTGCAATGTTCCGGTGAAAGTGGTCGCTTTTAATGCTGATGGGGGCTGGAATTGATTGAAAGGAGGTCTTGTGATGCTTCCAATGCTTTCACTGTTTGAATGATGAGTTTCTTCAGCGAATTTCTCCGTTAACAATTTGGAACAAGGAATAGCAGAGGGAAAGAGAATGGCGTCCCTGCAAGTGAGCTTCACTTTTACTCGGCGGAAAAAAATGGACGCGTATTAACTCATCCTCGGCCATCAACCCCTATCGTCCACTGTTCGTTCGAGAGTACGCGCTTCGCCCTAATCCCTTGTAATCGCCTCAAATTCGTGTCACTCTGTCGCTTGCACTCGCGCCCTTTCCCCAGGAATCGTTACTCCACCCTGTAATGTGACGAAGTACATGCCACGAAGGGCCAAGTTGAAAAGTTTGTCGTGATACTACAGGTTGGAGAAATGGTTCTAGGGACTTAACTCGGAGATGATCGTGCTAAAAATAGATCTATCATTAACTTTTCTGGGAATAGGTGGGCATAGGAAAGTACGTTGATGGAGCACTTGAGTTTTTAATGACCTTCATGCAGAATAAAAGTTCAAATACGCGAATTATGATAAAAAATTTGCTGTTAACTCAATCTTTTCACAGAGTTATCTACATCTGAATCTAAATACTACCCTGCGAGCCGCTGCATGGGTGTGTGGCGGGAAGTGTTAGGATACCAGCTGTGTAAAGATGTAAGGGATAAGGATTTGGGAGGTGAAATGGTGACGAGTATTATGGGAGTGTATTGACTGGAGCTCAGCTTATCGTGCGCGGAAAGAGAGAGTTTTTGTACCTATCTGTTCGGCAATGTATCTCTCTATTTATCGCTTCTGTCACACCTAGAGATCTACTATGGCGTAATAATATTCTCTGTGTCACTCTGAAACACACCAATTCTAAATTTCTCAAGCAAACTAAGCCTTCCTGTAGCCTCCGAGTCTCTAGGGGCTACCACCTTAATCCCTCTAAAAGCTGAGAAACACTATAGGTTTGCTCGTAGCAGTTTTTAACGAAGCGTGCAGATATTTTTTTTATTTTATGAATATTTTTGGTTAAATTTTTTCCGTTCAGGGTCCCAAATGCTCGCAGCATATTCGAGGTTTGGCCTAACCAGGGCAAATTAGCACCTCTCTTTTACTTTCTCATCCGAGGAGCTTCATATTATACGCTTAACAAATCCTAGTTTCTGTAATGCTCTGCCGCATGCATATATGTATATACATATATATATATATATATATATATATATATATATATATATATATATAATTGTTCGTTTATTCACTCAGACCGCTCAGCGGCAAATACTCAAATAAATGTTCATACAGAAAGGTAGAAAGAAAGTGGATAGGAACACATAAAATCAACAGGCACTATGGTGGTACCGTCTACCTTTCTGTATAAACATTTATGTGAGTATTTGCCACTGAGCGGTCTGAGTGAATGAACGATCGATTGTATGGCCTGAACGGCTCATTTCCTAGTTTCCTTGGGTTAGCGTACCCCGAAACGCCTGTTCTGTATCTTTCACCACTGTCTGTGTGCTTGAGTTATTCTTTCATTTCTCCTTCTGTGTATGTCATTCTCTCTCTGTCGGTGGGTGAAAAGCAACCCTGGCGCCATCTATTGGCAGCTCTCGTGGGTCATGCCTTGGGGAGTGTTTGTTCCTATAAACCCCCCGCCGATTCCAGTGGATTCTTATTAGACTAGGAAGCTTGGTGGTCTGAGCATTGGACGCGAAATCCAAAGGTCCGTGGTTCGATTCCCGGTCCAGTCGAATTTCCTCTGCTTGGAATCGGCCATCTTTACATCTTCACACCACCATTGTGTCTGTTGATTTTATGTGTTCCTATCCACTTTCTTTCTACCTTTCTGTATAAACATTTGTGTGTATTTGCTGCTGAGCGGTCTGAGTGAATGAACGAACGATTATATATATTATCTTGCGAAAGTCATTACAAAAATGCCAAATTACAAATATATATATATGGCATTTTTGTAATGACTTTCGCAATAAATGTTCTTAGGAGCATTTACTATGATTTAATTCTTTCCCCCACTCCTGGCACTATGAATAGTCCCTTTCTATAGTCCGATCAGAGAACCTCCAAGTCCGCTTCTAAGTTATCCTCACTTATTTTGTGGTAGATGACCGTATCGTCTGCAAATAATCCTAATTTACTGCTAACTCGAGAAATTAAGTCATTTATATAAAGAGTGAATAAAAGATGGTTGATTACGCTTCCTTATGTAACACCGGACGAGACTTCAATCATATTAGAGCAAATACCATCAATAACTACTTTTTGTTTACAATCACTTAGATAACCCCTTATACAATTCACTATATTTTTATTATCCCTGCATGAATGCAAATTATATTGGAGTTATGAAGAAGATTGTGGTAGATCACGATTTCTATTTATGTATATGGATGCATGTTTTATTGAACTTTGAAGCATTGGTCTTACAGGACTCTACATTCTCTATTTCATTACATATTTCAACATAAAACGGCGAAAGATTTAGCCCCTTTATGAGGTCCATGTGCATTTTATATGAGAGAAAAATTTCGCTAAGAGCACAGAAAATGGTAGACTAACCACAAGAATCTACTATTCGAGCTGCCATACACTCGCCTGTATCTTGGCCTTTGAATACCCATGCAGGTCAAATTACTAATGCGTAGATAGTTGCTCCGAGAAAAATAAAGGTTTATAGAGAAAATATATTCTTCTTTAGCAAAGAGACTGAACGTTCCCTGTTGCCTAAACTATAGGAAAACTAGGCGTTAAACCACTTCCTGCACAGAACCAGTGGAAAGCTTGAGACTTGTATCAGTCGCTCGATTTGTTCAGCGAACTCATCTCCTCCCGATCACTCGTACTCTCCCTCTCAATCACTTCATCATTCCCTATAATCCATCTCCAACTGCTTCCCCTCTCATGTGATGCCACCATTTTCCTTGCTATGGCCAATAATTTTACCCACTATCACATTTATATTGACATTCCACTCAGAACCTCTCCAGCGATCAGGCCGATATCACTTCTCGTTGTGATCGTTACGGCCGAAACTTGTCAAGAAGGGGAGGGTATTTCAGCTCCCACCCGGGCATCAGGAAAAGGCGGAGAAATTCCTAAGGGTGACTGAAAAAGTAAGAAATAAGCTCTCAGAATAGGAATCTTGCCTTCCCATTCGTCAAACATTCTTTCGAAAACCAGCGCCCAAGTAATGTTTCCCCAGAGTTTCTTCACTTTGAGAAAATAGAACCTGGCTTAATGATGAAAAAAAGAGATTTTAGGTAGCTCGTTCTCCAAAGACAAAGAGCTTGTCATCCCAAAAGCAACAGAATATTAGCCACTTTACCTTTATCCTTTTTGAGAAATCAGTCGAAAACTGCCAGCCATTTTCCAAGGGAAATGATATGGATATGCATTCCAGGGAGACTAACTTTCGACAATGAGGTATTTGTAACGCATAGGTGTCGTCAGAAGTTTAACAGTTTGCTATAAATAAATAAATAAATAAATAAATATATATATATATATATATATATACATATATATATATATACATATATATATATATATATATATATATATATATATATCCACTTGGCGAAAAACACTTGTAGTGCACAGATATAAAAAAAGGTCACAGGCGTGACTAGCAGTTACATATAGAGCACAAAAAAAGGTAAAACTCACAGAAATTTTGATATATTTCGGCGGACACAACCGCCTTCGTCAGAATGTTAGAAGGTAGTGACTACCTTCTAACATTCTGACGAAGGCGGTTGTGTCCGCCGAAATATATCAAAATTTCTGTGACCACGCCTGTGACCTTTTTATATATATATATATTGTGACGGAACACGAACGTCACATACGTGGTAGGAAGAGGGGAACACCGGCCGTCCCGAGCGAGGGAATGATCGAGCAATTGGTCTATTTGAATCCACCAAAATATATTTCGCAATGCCTGATGTTGTACAAAATTACAAAAAAATACCCTGATGAGAATGAGGATGAATGTATGATAACACTTGATGATTCAGATGAAGATGAACAACGTGAAATACATACATCAAACAACAAAACAAAAAGGTGAATGCAAGATACTTTTCCCCCTTCCAAAAGATGATACAATTTACAAAGAAAAAGAAAATGACTTTGGGCAAACGTTCATATGTGCCCTTAATTAAAGTTTCTTGAGCACCAATGGTTCACTGTCTAATTCTTTTCAACACTTGGTCTGAAGTTTTGTGAGGGCAAGATGCACGGGGGCAAAGGGAAAAGAGATTCAGATCTCGTGACTGGGGAAGTGAGTTTATCTGGATTATCAGGACGGTGGACGGGTCGCAAACAGCGACGTTCTTACAGATTTCTGTCGATGCAGGGATTGTTGAAGCCGTCAATGGAGTCACTGCTCGGATCCCCACAACCGCGGCACCAGGAAACAATCTTCTCCCGCGTCGGCGAAGAACACGGCCGTCACTCGTCCGCTCCAGTCTCTGTTCCTCCAGAACTTTCTTTGCTATCCCGTCCTCCACCAGCATAAGCTTCGCTTGGTCGGGAGGGCGAGGGCTATCATGCACCTCGTGGGACTTCCGGCAATCTTACTCTCTCTGTGGTTTTCTCTCTCTCTCCTCCTTGAAGCACATTCACCAGGCCTTTTTATATCCCTCGGGAGGGGTAGTCACCCGTCGAAGGAGGGTTTACGGTGAGAGGGGGTTACTGTACTGAGACCGGGGATAAAGTGGGCCCCTAGGTAGCCCTAGTTAACCGAGGACACCACACCGGTCAGGATTCACCATGACACTCACTCAGAAACACCGTACCACCAGGCAAGTGCACTCAATTACAAAAACACCTCGGACCAACGCTCGATCAACCCTAGCTCGAGCCGTCACAATATATATCCTTCCTCAACTATTTTTAAAAAATAAACAAAATACCTAGCGGAGTACCGTTTACTAAATCGCAAAATAATCTTTTGCTGTTACGGCGTTTTTAGCACACGGTGTGATGAAAATGTTCCAATTTCACGCTTAGTATTTCTGTATCTCTAAATTTCGAGGAATATCAGTAATTTAAAACAAAGTTTTTTCATCATTAATATAGCAATATTTCCTTCATTCTTCTTAAATCTGCTATAATTTAAAAATAAAAGTTTATATGGTCTTTATTATGGCTAGGGAAAAATGTCAGTTGAATAACCGAAAAATATACTGAAAAATACTGTGATAGCAACCTATTTCCGGTGCACTTCCTGCTCCCCACTCCTCGCAGTCGTGAAATGCGCGAGCCGTAGTGCGCAGTACCGCCGCATCCCGTGATTCCAAACAAACGAAACTTGAAATAAAGATCGCTGTAATTCCCTCCCCAACCCATCGTTCCCCCAAAACACTGGCTAACCATCTCCACAGACCGCTTGCACGATGCATATCTGACTTTCCTGTAATATGTTCACCTAACGACGCTTTACTACAAAACCTAGCATGTGGAAAACAGACTTTTTGTGTGTATACTAAGTTATCTATTATTATTTCATACTAAAGGATTTCCACAGAGTTACGTCAGAGAGGTCCACCCCTCACCAACCCGCTACAACTGACTACTCTGCTTCCTCCCAATCGACCCCAACTGTTTCCTTACCTTACCTTCGTTCGCCTTCCTTTCTATCTTCCGCACTTAATCTATTCTCCTCAACACCCACATCTCCAGCTACCGCAGCATTTAATCATTATCCTTTCTCAATGTCAAGGCACCGTACATGCCGCGCTTTCAATGAAATGTTCTTCGCCACTCTTTCTTTGACATCCTAATACAAGGGCCCTCTTCACCAGTTCTCTTCTATCAGTGAAGGCCTCGAGTAAATTATTGTAATTACACTGCATAGATGTATTTTTCATCGTTAATTTCCATTACCGTAACGAGAGCAGATCCTTTACACTTTTTCAGGTTTTTAGGTCTGCTTTAAAACCTTACTTTTTTAAATTGAAGATTTACTGAGGAAACTTAATTCGTCTATCAATCGTTTTACGTTTTATGATTTGCAACCCAACCATTATGACGCTAGAAAAAAAAGAGTTAATTTCTACCACCTTTACCCCGCGATGGGGGAGTGAAGATAGTACATCTATGTTTTTCATAAAAACTCGTCGAAATTGGCTTCTATTCAACTTCGACGCATTATTTCAATGCTCGGACACCTAAAAATTCCATGCACTTGAGAGACGCCATGCCAACCATCTGTCTCTGTTAAATTTTCCATAGCAAAGCGCGTAGGCCGCTTATCAATGCCAACAATGTTCATTTTATCTTTTGATGGCGATCGCCTTGATCACCGCCTCACGATTTTCTGGAGGATAATTCTCTATCCTCCGGCCGTGGCCGTTATCGAATCTTGATAGGGGTCAGAGATTACTGGAAGATGCGGGGAGATCGGTGGATTTCAAAGCCTTTTGAGAGCAATTTGCGACCGCTCAGTTATTACTAAAATTGTCTATTGCTCCTTTATTTTTCATCTAATCTCTTTAATTTACGAACTTCATCGAGCAAAATTAAGCAGAGTAACGAAAAATGGCCATGTAAACTTCGTATTTCCGAGTTTGTACCATTATGAACATTTTTTCCCTTTAGGCATTGGGGGGCGGGGGCCCCCCTTTAGACTGGCTGCCTGCCTCCCCTGAATTACCTACACCTCTGCCTAATGCCTCCCAAGTTCTCTTAGTATATCCATTGCATCCAGAAAAATAGTAACTATAGTGCTCGCAGAGTTTCTGTGCACTGGAGAATTTCTCCAAGCCTAGCTGCCCGTGGTAGATGAGCAGCGATTGGTTGTCGGCGTCCAATCCCGTAAACCGGTTCTTAGCTCAGTGCGCGCCGCGTACGAATACCGTCAGTGGCGACCTAAAAGAGTCTAGTTTTAGCTCACTTTAAATTATCCTGCAGCGGGTGCCAGGCTTTCTTAACTGAATTAAATATGGTTCGATAAATTCTGATATCTTACCCAGCGATAAAAATATTGGTTGTTGTGATAATTAGTCGCAATTTTCGTGTTTGTGTTTTTCAAAATGTTTGGTGAAGAGGATTTAAGTTTTGTTAATTTATCGTGTAACCACGGTGACCTCCGCCGATGGGGATTACTTTCTTACATCAATGCGATGACAATTGCAATCTCTGCAAGTTTTAACTCGATATCTATAGTAGTTTCTCGACCAGAGTATTTCTATTCTAAAGGCCCTCGCGTCGGCGAGGCATAGCGCTCGTTTTCGCCGATTCTTTTGGGTCGCCACTTTCAGCATTCGTACGCGGCGCGCACCGAGCTAAGAACCGGTTTACGGGATTGGACGTCGACAGCCAATCGCTGTTCATCTACCACGGGTAGCTAGGATTGGAGGAACTCTCCAGTGCACAGAAACTCTGCGAGCACTATAGAACGACGAAAACATGAAATGAACATAGAACCACATCCATCCCGCTAACTGCACCTTTTTAACCGCTTAGAGAATAAAGAAATCTGTATAACATATATTTACGTTTTATAAACGGAATATTACCCTCGTAAAGTTTCTTGAGCAAGAAAAAAACACTTACTCCGCGATATAATTAACCAGAATGAAACGACAACTAAGATTTGGTGATGTTTTACTGATAACGTGATAACACTGAAGACAAAGATTATGTAACCCACTGGAGGCGACACTCGGAATAGTGGTTTAAGCAATACGTGGTTTTGCTAACTAGTGTCTAGTACAAGATCCTGTCGTCTAACATCCTCTTCCGATAGTCCGCCAGTTCCTTCCAAATTCTAAATTTTGGTGCCTGTACTATCTTTGGCTCTTGGTGGAGTAAGTCAATGCAGATGCATATGCGGCGGCTTGAATTTACAGTTGCAAGTTAAGGACATAAAAGGGAACTAGGAAACTGATACCCTAACCGTAGACGTTGTCAATGAGTAAGGCTTTGATTTAGGTGTTGTAACATTTACTCAATTGGTACCTGTGGTCTCAGAAAATGGTTTTACCAGTGAAAGATGGCCTCGGGAAATAAACTTTAACAGGTCAAGAGTTACTCATGTGCCTGGTTTTCTTCCACGAAATGAAACCGTGAAATGTCCGCAAAATGTTTAGTTATTACGAGAATGTGAGGCGCAACGTATTTCCTCCGCACAGAGAGGAAACAGCCGCCGTTGTGAATTCACTGCGGTTCCTATCTCTCCATTGAACCCACTTTTGATTGTGAAGAGTGTAGTAATATTCAGAGAGGGCTGAATGTCAGTGGAGACATCGGATGATTTCTTGGGAGCAATCCAAATAGGATTAATCCAGGCATACATTTCATCGATGAAGTCATACTTTTTTGATTGATGTTAATTCGGAGTTTATAAAATATTTTTGAATTGGATGATTTTTACGAGTTTTAAGCGTGTTTTTAAATGTGGAGGAGAAATTTAAAGGATTGGAGTTTTAAAAATTCAGTATTCGGAGAAAATGACGGCGGATGTTTACATACTCTCAAAAACTCTATTCTGCCGTCTACCTTGAGGTCGTTAAAGCAGTAATCGTGAGTCGTTTTGAGTGACTTATAATAACTTTTCAAGTCAGTCGAAAAACATTCCAAGGCCACATTTCTCCAGAGTACATCTGTTAAAACGGTGGAAATTACACTACTTGTACTACTACGAATCATTCAAGAGTTATATTTCAAAATTTTCATCTAAATCAATGCATTGTTATGACTTGCGCTAGGTGCGCGGAATTAGAAATTTAAGCGAAAATCATAAATAAATACGTGTTTTTTTACTCGGTTAAATACCGTAATATTTAATAGAAACCATTATGGAAACATGAAACGTTACTTTTTGCGTATATGGAAAAATCTGTACGTATTGAATCGAATTATTTAAAATATTTGTCAAGAGCCATAACGCTACCTGCTTAACACTTTGAGTGCTATGGACGTAATGGCGTGTCGTCCTATGTTTTCTGAGAAGGGCGAAGGACGTACTAGGACCTATATGGAATATCATTATTGAACGGCTGCTAGACGTAATGGGATAGCTGCAGTCTTTCTGGTAGACATACATATGACCACAAAGTGCCCAAATAAATTTTAATAGTAAATAAAATTTCATTAACCTAGATTAAAGAGAGTTTACTTTCTAAATTCATGTAGATGTGTTATGTCCTCCGTTTTTCTGAGAGGACCATCAGTTTTGAAGCCCAGCACGTAAAGTATTAAATGGAATTAAATAACCAAGAAACCAAATTGGTCACATGCATTTTTTTCACTTTAATCCGGACATATTACTAATAAGCACATGTATGCAAATCTTAACGCGAATCTGTGAATAAACCAAAATGCACCAACCACCTTAAGGGCCAGAACACGCCGACGCAGAGGCTCACGAGAGCGTCGCCACTCAAAAGCGTTCTTCCTTTGCTCTCCGCAGGTTCGGTCGCCTTCACGTGCTCCGCTGGCTGCTGCACGAGGCGGCGATGCCCGCGGCGCTGGAGCGGAGCGGCGGCGGCGGCGCAGCGGACGGCGGCGGCGGGACGGGCGTGAGCGGCACGGGCGGAAACAGCGCCCTCGCGCTCCACTACGCGGCCGCGCGCGGCTGCCTCGACTGCGTACGCCTGCTCGTCGAGACGTCAACGGAGCTCAAGTAAGTCGGGTCCAACCCAATCCATCGCCATGAGGCGTGTTTACAAGACGCGTATTCCCACGCAAGTTCTAAATGGCCGGTAAAATGCGCGGACAAATATTTCAAATAACAACACGGTCTATTTTATGGTCTCACGTTCACACATATGCGCTATTTTGCGTGTTAACGTGGTGTAATTTTAATGGTTAGTGTTTTTATGCACCTATTCTCTCAGGTGCATGCATCGCGTAAATACAGCTTTACAGAGGTACCTTGAAGCTAATCTTCGAAAGGATTACGTTTGGCATAGCACGAAGTGCTTAGTAGCGCAATTTATTGCACAGAAATTGAAATAACGCGGACACTGAATTAGAGAAGGTGATATTTTTATGTCTTGATATCATGGATCCGCGCAGTTATTCTGGTAATTCATCGCTTTCAACGTCGCAGATTTTACTTCACATCCACCCATTTATCAGACTACAATGAAGGAACTTGTTTAAAATGTTTTTGAGAGTTGTCCCATAGCATTTTAGAATGTAGGAATTGCATGTGCTGTGCACTGACGCGGCACCGCTGAAGCAGCGACAGCAGCTTATTCTCTTAAGTTACCTTAAATAGAGGTACGACATACGTCACTCTCACCGTCCGCATTCAAACAATCCTCATACGCCCGTGTTAGATGTTGAACATTGGCAGATTTCGCTTCGGCGACTGATGGCGGAAGTTGAAGAAACGTTATTGCGCTACAATAAACGTGGACACTCGCAAAAGAATACATTTTACTGTTTCTCGAAGAGATTGTCGATTGAAAGTGCTCTGTAATTGGCAACATTTGACCCCAAAATACGATGACTGTCCTCTATGCGCACTAGTAAAAGATACTTATTCAATTGTAACTTACCCTGCTCACAATGAGCAGTTGATTATTACTTGCGTATAGATGAGCATTTAAATTTTAAGTATGATCCAAAATTAAGGAACACATATCATGAGACTGCCGAAACTCATGTCGATTATTGAGCGAGGTGTCGTTAAGAAATAAATTCTACATTTATCGAGGAATGAATCATATAAATAATAAATACAATTATCCTGGATAACCAAAAGTCTTTTTACCCTTTCGGAAATGGTAATGGCAAGACTTTTATAAAAGTCTTGGGAGAGATGATGGTACAGATAATTTTGGAACATGTTCCGCCTTCATTGCAAGTAGTAGTAAAACCAGAGACTTTCACCTTGCTCTTAGGACATTCTCTACACAAATACTTTCTTAGTGAAAATAATTAGTAATTTTCCTCAATCCTTCGATTCTCATGCTGCTGAAGGTGTTGAGTAGAATTGCACGTAATATAAGTTTTAACCAGTCATATTACTTCTTATTCAAAATTTCGTCCAAGTATGGCATTGTGTAAAATATCGATTCTGCTTCCACCCGCCGTGCTCTGCATCAATAGCGAATCGATATCACAACTTTTGCGATTCTGAAAGATTACGTCTGGAGTAATTTGACTTTTGAAGGAAGGGTATCTATTAAGTACTTTTTTCTTTCTTTTCGGTCCTATACCATATGCAGGTCTTGCAAATTGATTACCTTATACCACTGCTACTTTCTGTTCAGTAACAAAGCTTGTAATTTACCCAACATGCGTTTCTCTCCCGTTTATGTCTCTTCAAAATTGCATTTGCTTCGGGAAAATCACTTTGTCTTGCTCAAAATGTTCAACGGTCCCTTGTGTACTCTAATAAGTGCTATGTAGTATAAGTAGTATGATGATTTATTTTTTCCTGTAATACACTGGAAGATGGAGGTGTGATGACACATCATTAGCCCAATGAAAATCATCTAAATACATTTCGGAATAGTTGATATGACGTATATAAATATTGTCTTTTCCTTATAGGTGCGAACCAAAAGCCATGAATTGCCCGCATAACGCATGATTCGCAGGGAATGAAGGCTCATTGTACATGGCAGTAAAGGCTTTTCGGGCTCTCTTCATGTGTTTCCATTGTAAGGTGAGATGTCACTTCTGACCTGAAGAAAACAGCTCCAATGCTGTCGAAACTGTCGTCTACGACAATGAAAACACGCGGAAGAGAGCCCGAAGATCCATCACTCCACGGAAGCCTTCGAGTTCATACTCATTGTACATGATCTGGGCTTCATTGGGTCGAGAAGCACTGTTTTATGGGGTAATTCTTTGAAAGCTAGATTCTCTTGATTAGAACATACGAAAAGCATCTGATCACGCGTTTCGCCAAGTTTAATTCCTTTAAGCCTACCTTTGTCTGAGATAATAACCACTTAATATTAGCTTGGCGTTATGTGTAACTGGCGTATTTAATATGTATATCATGTCCAGCTACATCGCGACAATCGGTGTGATGTGAAGTCAACACAAAATGGACAGCATAAACTTAAATGGTACTGTCATTGTGTGACTACACTCAAAATTTTTTCTGTACATTTCACTTTTTATCCTGCATAACTATCGGAATAATATTTTAAAACCTTGATTCCATATTATTGATAACTCTAGTGAATTTCATTTCTTCCTATGTCTACATTTCGTATTAACTTCGCGTTAACGTAATATTTCTTTCCTGGTTCTTATCTTTTGATTACTTTAACTGAAAGTATCTTCAAATTTAAATGCTTAATTTAGGCATTTGAATTGAATTATAATGATGCCATCCAGTCCAAGGCCGGACCAATTTTCTTATGTGATTATAAAGAAGCCTCAGTCACAATTTCTATCGTCGTAACCGAAATTATCTTGAACAAAGTATTATCTTTTACCCTCAGTGTTTGTCGTAATTTTTGTGATTTCTGCATCATGTTCATATCTCTACTTCTACTCTTGTCTTTGGACTGCAATTCGTAAGTTCTGTGATCCTTTGATCTGTTATTGTTCATTCTGGCATAGCTTTTCAATACCTTCACCTGTTTTTGATACCGACAAGATCTTCTGTCAGCCTCCTCCAAGGTGTAGATCAGGGGATAGATATCGACAATGCAAGAGCTAGAGTTAAAACTAATATTTGATGAAATTAAGTAATAAATATCGTATGATCGCTTTCGTAAACATTCAAATAATCACTAGCGCCGAACAAATGTCTAACAAATGCCGAATAAATTGCATATTTAATTACTTTTTTGGAAACTATTTTGGACTTTTTTAACACTCTGAAAGGTTTCTTTTAAACGGGATTTTCTTGGAATTTTGCTTCGCTCTACACTCTTAAGCCATTTAAGCCAAGCCAGAAACCACATTTTACGTTGTCGCTGGAACAAAGAGAATTTGTGCCTCCCAAAAAAATTAATTAAGACATCTTACGCTCATCCTTTCCTTGAATTGTGGATTATGAGTAATATATCATGATATTAAAATAATATAAAAATGGATCATTCCATGCATATTCAGCGGTGAATAGAGGGTGAATAGCGGTGAATAGCGGCGAGTAGGGGGCTAAAACGGAAATACGGTTTAGCAATGTATTAATTGCCATTTAAATTTGTCGCTGGTCCTAATATGATAGATGCAGGATTCCTTCTAACGGTCATGCCGGAATGAGTAACTTTGAGGAACATCTTCTAATCCATTACAACAATTTTGATTGAAAAGTGAATGTGCCACATTTTACAGATGACCAACGAGAGCTCACTGTTTTAGAAGTGCTTCAAATGTTTTCAACTTTGCATCCTGACTTAAATCCCACGGATGAATGATTGTTATTCCTCCTTCCTTTCCGCCATTGGAGGAATATTCCCCCGTCTCCTAAAATTCGTCCTCCCCCTTCCCCAGGTCTTCCACTTGCTGTAAATATATAAGGGAGCGTTATACGGTTTTCAATCACCTGACGATGATGCATAGACATCGAGACCCGGGTAGTGGTGGAATGTAATGATAATTCTGTGTTTTGTGAGTTACACAAGTTAATAAATTATATTTGCTTCACTTTACTCCAATAGTAACAATTTTACTGATTCTTCAGTAACTGTGATAACAAATTATAGGGGTTAATTATAATTTTAAGTTACCTGTTATGTATTAGTCATGTAAAGTTGTGTAGTTATTTTTTTATTGTAGTAATTTATAAACGATGCTATAATAGCATCGTGTATAAATTACTACCGGTATTTTCTCCCTAAAATCCTTTCTTCCCTCATTAAGGTCATATTAAAATATTTTTTTCAGTCATTTTTGTGAAAATAATCTCTGTATTGCTAATATAAATTCATTCAATAATTATTGATTCATTTATAATTTTTAATTCAGTTTTGGAACATATTCTCAAAAACACTTGTGAATTTTTTCCAAAATATTTCAGACATTATAGACAAATCGTTGTAAATTTGTTGTATATTTAAGGACTTATTTTGCTGTATAATAATCATGGATAGGGGATGCTGAAACACAAGGCACACTTGAAGGCTTGATAAGCTTAAATATAACTTTATGGAAGGCCTACAAATCACGCTGTCTTCATAAAAAACTATCAATCCATTCTTGAGGAGATGTATTCTAAAACATAGCTATGGGTAAAAACTAAGCACTTCAAAGTCATTTTTATATTATTCTTCGTAATGTGATGCAGTTTCGAACCTGTTATTGAAAAAGTAGAGAAATTGACTTCAATGGCGTTGCCTTATGGGCTTAAGGGTCCCATTCTCAATTCCAAAGAATTTTCGGGCCCTTTGCTCTGCCACCGCCTCAGTTTGGATCATTGGGATATTTTGGTTTAATTCAAGCATTTTCGGGGCTGAAATTAGCCGAGAGCAGGGAAGAAAGTGAATGGCATATGTATTAACTAAAGTAATAAGATGAATGTTATTTTTATGTGAGTCTAGCTTCTGGCTAACATTATTCATTTTCCTTATCTTCTGGCAAGCTGTTACATTCACATTTAGTAGAGGAAGAGAATCGCGTTTGGAAAAAAGCACTCCAAAAAGCAATACTGATTGCAAATAGCCTTTGGCAATGCCCTTAAATATGTCTTTATATCTACGATTAATCTTTAAGCCTTATGGTTTTGTTATTTTTGTTGCTTTCTCTTGCATTAATTTTATTATACCTTAAACAATTACCATTATTTTTATGACGGAGTGATTGACGCCCATTACATCAGTTATTACGGTCCGCTTAATGTGCTAATATTCTGTTTTGTCTCTTTTCTGTATTATATAGAACTTAGTTCATGTTCAATTGTAGAGGTACCAGTGGGTAATTCCCTCTGTCTCTGTCATGGATCTAATTGCCCGCCCAGTTTTATCAACAGCCACTCTCACTTCTGACTGGTCGAATGCCTGGCCTCCTTTTTCATGTCTCCTTCCGATTTCTTTCTCTATCGATATCCCTGTTTTTTTAAGTCCAACAAAAATTAATTTCTCGCATCTACTTACCTTTAATAGTGCTTTTTCAATGAATTTCTTAATAATCCCAGGTTTTTCCCTTTTAATCTCTATAAACCTCCCCGTTTTTGTTTTCAATCTCTCCTCCTCCTTAATGATTTGTGAGCATGATAGACGTACGCACCGCTGCCAAGCAATGAGCAAAGAGTATTCACGATCTCCCTGAGTCCTTGACTGGCCAAGTTATCGCTATCTCATTGAAAATTCCCAGCATCTCCCATCATTTTAAAAGCGAGTACACGTATACGATTTATATGCATTCCATGTATTTCTGATCAGTAAATTATTCCTCTGCAAAACTCTGCTCCGTACTCTCAGCGGTCATTAATTGATCCCAATCCACATTTTTCAACTTATTTAACGTCCATACTTTCGTCGGAAACCAGACGACTAGTCACACAATACCTGAACTGAAGCCAACCGTAGGTATATGTTCTGCACCAGTTGCACTGCACAAAATGTCCTGTAGACGATGGACGATTCGTACATCGACACGTCGGGAGGGATGGAGAGTTTGACCCGGTGGGAAACCCGAATAACCTTCAATAACGTCTCTACCATCACTAAAACTGGGTTATTTTTGTGCATCACTGTCAGGCACCTCTGTATCAACACATTTTCAATATCATCAGTGAGTTCCTAGTATGCATTATCAAAGGGCTCCCCTCAGTGACTATTTTTGGTATTAGTATATGTATTGCCATGAAATTACTCAGGTTAGATTTTATTTACGGTGTTTATTCACTTTACTTCGCTTTACTACCAACCGATTTCTTTCAGTCTAATTTCCATGCTACAGTCATCGCAGGTTAACTCTTACCCTGTTAACTGTATCATATTTTTTGTTAGTGTTGCTTATGATTGCGGCTGCGGACGTCTTGCCCCTCCTCCGCCGAGAACGACGATAGAAGCTGCCAGGGTGCATTTCTCTATCAGTTGTATCCATCTCATTATTTAAAAAAATCTTTTATTGGATTGCCTAGTTTCTTCCTCATATTTTAACTCTGCGAAATTGTGTACGTTAATTGCAGCACCCGTGAAGCTGTACTGGACCTGTATTATTGTAGGAATAGAGTTGCTTCTGCTCTTGTAAGCCGCCACCCGTATGGTTCCTTTCCTTCAAATTATCTAGCATGGTCTCCCCACATATATAAATGCTTCACTCATTCAAACACACAAACTTATCATGAAATGGAGATTGCCTATTTGCGTTCGTTGCAGCATATTTCTTGCAGTAAATTTGCAGTTGCAGTATATTTCTGGTCAACAAAATTATTTGTGCTCATCAGAGGTTTCAAATTATTTCAATTTCCAAAAGCGGATTTAATGGTAACATTTATAATCCTCTGAAAAAATCGAACACCACAAAGTTACCAAGGACCTTGTATTATTTATTTCCAAAATACTCACTCATACCAACATTTAATCATTGGCAAACATGAGATTTGGTTACATCTCAGAATTGATATTGGAAATCAAGTGAGGAACATCGCTGAGTCAACCATAGAATAAGAGATACATGTATTTATTTGCTATGTTAACTCTATGCCTATATATTTATTTACCAAACTTCTACAATATCAAAGGTTATAAAAGAGAAAATACCCGGTTTTCAATGGAAAACTCGATTGCCTTGCAAAACAACCATTGATATGAAATAATTCAAAAACCATTGCTCTAGTAATTTAAAAAGCCAATAAATATGGCTAATATCAATAATATGGCTATTTTAGACCGTAATGGTTACCTTGAAAATTACCAGGACTATAAATGCAGCTCATTGCACTATTTTACTAAATGATCTCAGGTTCCAAAAGGCTATTAATGACGCTTTTCTTGCAGCCAAAGAAGTTTTTCGTAAGACTTATTCCACTTACCTTCCAAGAACCCAGCCCCCCTGCATCTGTATTGACTGACTTAATTCCACAAACCTTTTGCGCCGATTAGACCAGTAGTGTCCAGCATCGGAGCCCCAGCCCATTCGACTCGCTCATTCTCTCCAATAGCTGTTTTTACAGGAGACGGCATTGGAAACTAGGCTCGGCATTAAGAATTCTTTGCAACTCGTGGAGATGATTAAAGACATTGCTGTGCCTAAGAAATCAAGTTTGGTATCTTTTGACGCCAAGAATTTGTTTACTAACGTCCCATTATACAAAGCGACGGACTTTGCAGTCGATATACTTAAGGCAGTGGCAGTTCCATAGAAAATATGCAACAAAATATCCATTGTATTTTAAATAGTGGTGTCTAGGAATTATTTTTCGTTCGATCAAAATTTTTATTAGCAGTTAGATGGCTTAGCCGAGGGCACTCCAATGTTTTCTTTGCTAGCAGACATCATAGACAATTTAGAGAGAAAAATATTTTATTCGGACTCTAACTTGCTGAAATCTTATACTCATTGTCTAAAAGTGGGATAAATAGTATCAAGTGCGGGAACTTCAAATGATTTTTTTATTCCCGTACCTTTTTTAAAGCATTTACAAACATTTTATAGAACATTTTAAAGCCTTTTTTTAATAATATACGAGAGCAAAAGTAAATTGGCCGTGCATTTATTAGATCTCAACCGTGAGAGTGACTTTCATTCCGATATTTTATTTGTGTGCGACAGTTGACGGGAGCATAACTCTCGTGACCAATTAAACATTTTAAATGAATGTTTGACCCTGAGGTCCCTCTTATCAATAAATATTTGTTCCCTGCCTCCTCCCCAATTAAACGAGTTGCTTCCCTTTCCTATTTTCCTTCACCAAATCCCCCAATGCATCATCCCCCCTCTCCCTTCCACTGAATTCCTCGACCCATGGCCCTTGAAGAACCACCCCCTTCCCTCCCTACCACCAATCACCATGCTCCTCAATACTTCCCCCTCTTTATCCTCCCCCGTCCCTACCCTACCGACTATTAAGAACTATACAAAGAGAGAGAGATTCAACCAAAATCGTCATCACCTGATGATGACCATCATCGTCAAAACCTGGGTCATGTCAGTTTTATTGGTATTTTAAATAAAATTTTCAGCCCTGGGATACCACCAAGTAACCCAAGGCAGAATGTTATTTATTCTATGGTTATACTTTTCTCGTATCGAACTACGAACTAATTACTCAGGTTTTTTTCTGTCAGTCTGTAACGACGCTATAGTAACTGTCAGCTGTAACGACGCTGCGATCATCAAAGGACTTCTGAGTGGCTTAAGACGTAGAATCTGGGCAGGAATACTGGTCGTGACTAAAACCAACGGAAAAATAGTAAACATCCCATAGAATCATTTACGAGGGTAGTTTTACTCTATGATTTTTAAGCGATAATTTTCATTGGAATGGGTTCTTTTTATCCCTATCCCTATCTGTGAGCTTTTTCGTAATAAGTAAACCATCGAACCTAGTGTGAGTATTTTTTGCGTTTTAAATAACTTGACCTCATGATATGACGCTGGTAATTTCAATCTGGAGACTAAAAGAGTGAATATTTTTCTTCGTGAATTCCTTTCTCTATACGCTCCTCTTTTGTCAGACCTTTCTTTATTTTTCAACAGTATAAATATTAGCATTTTCTCGGTAATCACAGCAATGGGTTTTTATTGGAAATTATGCCTGGAGCCTTTATGACTTAGGTAATGAGATCAGCATCTTACGCTATAAAACGAGCTGTATCTGTGTCTTTGTGCTTGGATTTTTTACTCGAAAATTACTCTAACGATTTGGACAAATTTTTTGTACATATTGTGTTGGTACTATTTCATAAGATTGAGAAAGGTCTTATAGTCGGGAAAATTCATTTAATATTTAAAAATTACTTATATATTTCAAATCTAACATAAGACTCGTGAGCAGCCAAGACGTAGTAGCATCAAACAATAAAAATTGTTAAAAATCAAGTGTAACAGTATACATTGAGCAAAACAAGTTGCTGATTACAGATTGGAAAGTTGCACTGGGTAATGTATTCATTGAAAGTTTTCATACAGCTGTTAAACATTTTTCATTAACGTACTCCAAAAAAAGCGGAAATCCAACCTTACGAGGCAATCTTGGGCACAGTCAGAAGGAGAACGTCGTTTCTATTTCATTAGAAGCAGAAGTCAATTCTTCTTTAAGTGTATATGAGTCATTATTAATTTGTAAACGTGGCATATAAATACATATTTCATAAGTATTATAGGCCTACATATGGTGTTCTGAAGCTTTGCTAGCGCTTTGCTCTTTCGGGGTCAAATCAAATGTGATTTTTGGTATCGAACTCTTCACTAACGGCTGAAGTCATGATATTGGAAATTTTTAAAAGTTCTTCAGTAAAGTTGAACTATCTGAGGGTATCATTTAAAGTGGAAATTTTGCTGATAAATTGTTTTTTAATTGATGGGAAAACTATAAATTTAAAGATAGAAATGAATAAAGATAGTACCTTGGGTACGAACAAAATCAACCACGATTATATAGAGAAGATTCCTCGAGAAATTTAAGCATGTCAAAGTGACGATTCTGTTGTAAATTAAACAGAATGAGCTATTCCTTCTGAATTTCAGCTGGGATGGCAGATTTACTATTTCATGTATTAGAACTTAAAAAATACAATCATAATGCTTTTATGAAACTTGGATGTCTCTGAAGAGCAGTAAAATGGAACGAGGTTGGCTGTAACAGAACTGCGTTACAACGTTATCAGAGCTAAGATTATCCCAGGTGAAAATTATGGCCGCGAAGTTAACAGTCCATGATATACATTCGACTGTAGAAAAATTCAGCTCGGATATACTCTAGAAAGGCATCAATTGCCTTCAAGAGCAGCTTTTGCTTTGAGCATTCATAGAGCTTAAGGCCAAACATTTGAATCGGTCGTCATTTGTTTAATAACAGCAGTGTTTATGCATGGCATGTAGTACGTTGCATTTTCCAGAGCCAAACGGTGAAGCGGCTTGAATGCTCATTTACCAACAGAAAATCCTTGTCAGACAATAAACATCGTTTGGAAAGAAATATTAAATTATTTCAACCCTAATAACTATGTTACACCAGCAAATAACGATTATGGTGAAGTCAAGGAAAATATTGATTTTCCCTGATAACTCAAAATATTTCAATATTTAAGTCTGATAGAATTTATTATCTCTAATTTGTTTAATATACAGCATTTATGAATGTTTCAATTTTATAAATCATATTTTTTAGTCGAGCAAAGCTCAATTATCTGTTTCTAAGAATTACAGAGAGATTATATTATAAGTATTTTTCACCTCATCCTCTGTATGGGTGGTTGATCAATGGTGCAAGATATGTTTAATATGTATTTTTCCCGCCACATTATGGGATTTCTCTTAATCCTATGAAGCATTTTAGATTATTTTTTCTTCACGCTGAAAATCAATGGGAACCATGTCCATGTATTGTAATAATTCCCAAAGAAAAAGTCTGCGGATTAGTTGAGAAAATATCTGTGTGCATTGTTGCCTTTCTAATTCAAACTAATTGGGTTAACTTCTCGCCCTAATTAATCGCGAACCAAAATGAGACTTTTCAAATACCACATTCATGCCTTCGCTGGCGATTTCTCAGCCCTGTGATCCAAATCGTTACGATGGGACTCGCTGGCATTATGGCCGACAAATGGACCTGATTCTGAATGAAACCGAATGTTTCCCAATCTCAAAACCTACGTACCAGCTGCTTATTAATGTAGGTCTTAGCGATCAAATTTTATCACCACTTTAGTGTTTCTTTGCCCTCGATATTTGTGACATGGCCAAAGTTGTTATGAAATATGGATTACATCGAGAAATAAGTACTTGTAATCGAGAGGAATTTTATCCGTCGTCACAAAGGATTCTTCTGAGCTGCAGGCAACTTGATTATTAGCCATGGTGAGGATCCTGACCTAAACTTATTGAAGGAATGAGGATTGATAACATACGATGGACAGTAACTCTTTAAAGGAAATTCTAAGATGGCGGAAAGCAATAATGTCAATCCGAGATGGGCTGCAAAACTAAAACTATTGTGAGAGAATGTTACCTCATGGTTGCTATAGCCATTAAGATCATTGAAAATCGAGCCATCGTCTCATTAGAACCTCTTCACAGCTACACGGGTGAATACCGCTGTGAAGAATTATTAAGAAAAGAGGTTCCCCAAGTCAAAGACGAACAGCAGCCAATAAAGAATTGCGATCGTCACATTTTAAGACTGCAACAGTACTGTTTGTCCTAATTCTGACCATGTGAGATCTTATTCGAGAATTGGGTTTATATAATTAAGGAAAACAAATTATTGTTGCTCCGAAATTAATATTATTCGTGGTATTTGGATGAAATTTAAACTTCAAAGTTTCATTGGGGTGATCGGAATACTCTTATTGTGTGAGCATCATCGATTTTGGGTGCGATATTTTGATTCTCCGTTAAGCTCTTCTCTCTCGCTGCAGTGTTCGTATTTCCTTGCAAAAGTATTTGGCTTAATGTAGAAATTCAACTAATTAATACACCTCGCTAATGTGGATTTACCCCTCTACAGGCCAAAAAGCTGCATAATTCTATGTTCTACTCTTAATTACCCCTATCTCTTATTAATTGGCATATCTTGATGCAACATATGTCAGACAAGTGGGCAGATTATGTTATGCAATGATACTTTGGGCCCTCTAACAAATCATATGGAAAGATCATTACGCTACCCGGTCTCCCAAAATCTCGTGGCTTTTTTGAGGATGAGAGGTAACTTGATGTTTTGCCTTAACGATTCGTAATGGATGGCAAGTCCCATACAAGCGCGATCTCGTAAAGTTGAATCATTGCCAATCCATGTCTTTCCATGAACCAGAGAGGCAGGATATTGAGTCCCCTTGATTCATCAGAAATTATCTCGTCAATTAAGAGGCCTAAGTAGTGCTGTGGTCCGCGCGTTGGCCGAGAAAGACTTAGGTTCAGTCCCCGGTTCGGATGAACTTTTGCTGTTGGTAGTTTTTCCGGTTTTAGTCGCCGTCATTCGGTAGAATTGACGCTATTACACCGATCATATCTTGACATCAATCGCGAGAAAGAACTTCAAAGACTCCCCAAAACTTTAAAAATTGCATTATTATTGAAGCAATTGAATGCCTCATTTATTAATTACTACCCGAAGACATGTATAGCTGGATTATCAAATATTATCAAATTACATCATTGAATCATTAACTTTTTATTATAATAAAGGCACTCTGTCTCCAACTTACCTCCTACACACGTATATTCATTTTTCTCCAGTTTTAGCTTTCACTATAGATTACCCACTATCTATGAAATATTTTTCTCTAACCAGTTATAATTGGACACTGCTTTACTGGTTCGTTTACGCAGAGATATATTTCTAACATTCACAATTTTTTCATACATTTATGTTGTTGCAATAATGTATTAAATACCACCATAATCTTTTACTTATGTCATACGTGTCAAGTTTTCATTTGGTTTACCCACTCAGTTTTATGTTTCACCTACGGAAAATTCAGTGCATCCAAATCCTCATTGCAAGCATGTGACGATAACCTTTTCGTGCTTCAAAATAGTCGTTAGTTTTGTAAAATATATCCTAGCTTTGTATTACCGCAAGACATCTTTCTTGTAATCATAGATTCCGCAATTTTTCACGTTGCGTCTCGCACTCGTAGACGCCACTCACTTATCAAATACTTGATTGACTACAGACAAAATTAGGGGACCTATTCATGCATGCCGTTGGTCCTTTTCGAAGGAAATTTCTTGCCTTTGGAGCCGATGACTTAAACCACAGCGTCGTAAGATAATTCCACTTTCATTTATTTAGAGAACCATTGCAAATCCAGGAGTTATCTGCTGTGTGTGAGGGAGAATATCTTCTCTCTGACATCATTGGTTTCCAAAATGAATCTCTCGCGGAGAAAATCGCGGTCTCGACCAATCTTCGTGACTCTCGTACCAATCGACTCTAGCCGGAGGGATACAAAGTAATGGTAAATTGCAACATACTTTGCTCCGAGGAAGTCATTTTTTTTGTTTTTTCTTAAATCAGAAGTTTTCCAAACAGGTTTTCTATTCGCTTACTAAGAGGTTGCGAACGATAGTCTGCTTTCCCCCGATCCTCACGGAGTAGATGATATTTACTGAGAGATCACTATGCTCCCGTTCCATTTGTGCCACGCGCGTATCTCCCACGCCTTTCGGCAACCATTAATTTCACCCACTGGCACTGAGCGAGGTATCGTGACGTGTGCCCGTAACATTTGTGCCTTTACTCAACCGAAATGTCATTGGCAAGGCGAATGACACTTGGTATACATTTCAAAACCGTCCTCAGTATGCTATCCCCTCGGTGCAAAATCGCCGCTGCATCAGCCAGCAGAAATGTCAATAGAAGTGACGTTAAACTGTTCTTCTGGAGATGCTGCAGGTTCACCATATGTTCAGGTCCTCCTAACAAGGTGGGGATGGTCGAATGTCGTTCTGTGAGTCGATATAATTGCTGCTGCAGCAGATTTATGTCCTACAAAACCATTGCAAAGGATTTATGATAGAGATGGAAAAAAATAATGAGATGTTAAAGGAAGAAGTCAGGTCACATGATAAGTTGCCCCAAATTGGAGCAATAAATGAGCAAACGAGCGGTCTACGTACCTTGTTAATGACACTGCAGACGTCGAAATCGATCGGGTCATGAATAAAGTGTGAATTGTGTAAGTATATCATTAGAAATGCTTCATTTATGAAATTCTTTTTGGTAATGCCTTATTCCACCTACATAATGTAGCAATCTATTTACTCTGGCTGTATTTTGAGCAAAACGTGACTCAGTTGTCCAGAGGTTTTGGCATTTATTTGTAAAAGAGGCATTTTCCAAAAGTATTCTCATGACAGGTAATGTAAGTAAAGGGATGGGGAGACCGTGGCATTAAATGGATACGAAATGTTAACTCTTGAATGGGAGGAATGCACTCGCACATTACTCTATAAGCCACCCCAAGGACGTGAGGTAGGATGTGGTAGGAAGGGAACAAATGAACTGGAAGAGGAGGCCAAAAATGGGACCTTTTTGATGATTTATTGCTTAGAATACTATCCTCCGCGTCAACCAGAGACTCTTGTGATATGCCTTTTCGTAGTAATCCAGGCCTACCTTGTATTCTTCGAGTTTCTAGCGACTCCAAACCCGGTTCCTATTATTCATGCCTATAGTTATTTTTAACAATGCGTGCACTTTCCTTTCGTATTTTAAAATCGTATTTGTGGCTTTCCTTTGGTATGGCGAGCGTCACATCTTTTTGCGCTAGATTCCAATGGCGTACTGGCGTATGAGATTTTGAAGCAGAGAAGAATGATGCTGGTTCAATAGAGGGACAGGAAAGAGGCAAGGGGATGCTGAATATTTTTACTGGAGATCAGAAAATCGGCAAGCTGAAAGAAGGGAGGGAAGGATAAAGGGGTGATGGACGGAAAAAGTTGGGTGCGAGGCGAGATTAGTAGCGGAGAGAAGAAGTGTGAGTGAGGGAGTGGTCGGATGTGGGCGAAATACAGCCGGTTGCACTCTCATCATGATGTTTGCTTATCATTTTGGTCACCTTTGGCCGCTCACTCTTGGCCTGACCCATGGTAAAGTTGCGTTGGGTTGTCCATTGACACTCCTTTCTTCCCGACAACTTCTCATTGAAGTATTTATCGTCGGAAGTCCCTGAGGCCTCATAAGATCAACTGAAAATATCAGGCAATAAGTAAAATATTTGGTACTTACAAGAACTTTTGGTTGAATTCCAATGAAAACAGTGTGGCAAATATATTCTATCGAGTCTTAAATTATTTAATATTCTATCGAGTTTGAGAAAATTATATTTTCCGAAAGAAAGAAAATGATTCACTGAAGAGAGTTTTCTTGCCTATAGCTCCTCCCAACACAATTATGATCCATAAAGAATATGAATGATATACAGTGGAACAATTATAATGATACATGAATTGTTGGTTAAAAATCCAAAACGTATGATTGAAACCGATTTTTATGCGGTTAGTAAATGCCAGGGACAATTTTCTCTTGAGATCTTGTTCATATTTGGAAACCAGAGCCCTCTTCTTCCATAAGACGTGCACTATATACTTTGGACTAGGAATCGTAGTGTGATGGCCAAACTTATGTCAGTAAAATTGGCAGAAACCATCGAAATCCGCTTCTAGTCATTACTGAGGAGACGAAAATGTCGATAAATCTTAAAAGAGAATAAGAAAGTGCTTTTATGCAGCTATCTCTGGATAAGGGTCAACATTCTCGTGGTACAGACAACAGCCAACCGCTCAACTGGTTAATTGTTATCTATTCAATGTCCTCTGTCTCCTTATGAGAAATGTTGTCTCTTTGTCTTTCATACCCTCGGAAAATGATCCGACACGTAACTTGGTGATTTGGTGCTTTCACGGAGCACAAACTTCTCAATGACCTCTCGGGTTTCCATCCATGAGGAGACATTCCGGGTGAGAGAGTGTGTTAGGGGCGTTTCAGTACTCAAGTTGAGTGTGTCGAAGCCTCGGCCCTCATTCTCACCCGGTTGGAAAACTGAGAGAACTTTGAACATTTTGACATACTTTTGATTCATAATTTCTTGGATGAACTCATTTGCAAAGTATCAGCTTTTTTAGTGTGTTAATCATCCCTGTTCCATGGTTCACTTTTTCCCAAATATGATTTCCAGAATTAGTTACTATATTAGGTTACATCAACTATTATATTGCTCTATGAAAATGATGTAGGCCATCTGAATGCCGTGCAAATGAATGGTGGAAGGCAGCGCTTAAAGCTATAGAATCGGCAATTTGTTACGAAAGTACTAACTTTGTATATATTTATACATATTTTCCCCTCTTATACTCTCTAAAATACTTTAAAATGCTTAAATAAAAACAAAATATTATTCAGTCTCAAAAAGGCAAATATGACTACGGTGTCTTCGGCGTCGGTTGGTTGCTACTTTCGGTGGCGAAAGACCACCACGGAGCTTTTGAGCCATTTTAGATACGTGGGTCGTTAGATAAGAGGAGGAAGATGATATTGTGAGTGGATGATAAATGGAAAGAAATAAGCCGTTGGTGTTAACCTCCTACCCTGATTCAGATGGATTAGTACAATACTTGATGTGCTTATCGCTTAGTACCGTGGCGAGGATCGGTATTCCTGAGAAATATTTCCAGAATTCCTGTGATCCATAGCCTAGTCCGTGCGACTGGAAGCTCTATTTGCAGTATAACCGTTTCACTCATCCGTTCCCCATTCAGGGGTATAATTTCATGAAAACTGCTGAAAGTGAGTAATTATAGTTTCATGGTGGTCCATTCCATCGGATTTCTCGGTCTAATTATTTCCACCGCTGGACATTCACCTAACCGTATTATCAGTCAGCCGGGTAGTAGAAGGCAATAGCCTCAAAGAGATGAAGATAAACTACATTGGACATACGAATATTTGCTCAGTAAATGTCTGCTAGTGTAAATTATTGAGGGTCAAGTCTGTTTTAATGCAATGATATATATATATTTTTATATAGATTTTAAGCGTTAAAATGACTTCCAACAACAATGAAATTCAGTAGTTTAGAACACTAGCTTCACATATTTTCAACCGTCTATCATGGCCTCCTTTCAATTTACCTTCTGTTGGTCCGCCAAGGAAATGTTCTGGCTTCAACCTTGGACGTCAAGCATTCCATCGAATTACCTGAGACCACTTACTCGTCCTCTCTGAGAATTCTATTGAAATTTCCTCCTTTCTTTGATAGATGTGGATAGGAGTGCAATTTATTTTTCCTTTAACTATCTATTTTATCCAATTTTCTCTATGAAAATGTTTGTATAAATTACTTTTTCTCTACTAAAGTCTTCAAAGTCATCATTTTTTAAAATGGTAAGAGTCATGCACTGAATCTTTTATTTACTTCATGAGAGTTTATTAGTCCGTGACCATCACTTCACGTCTACCCATAGAATAATTACATTCTCGAAACGTTTCTTCTTAAAACATTTATATCTTCACGATATTCCGTATTTTTTAACTCGTCGAAATAGTGTCTTATCTGCGAACTCTTTTAACATTTAAACGGCTTTTCTGTATTCCTTTACTCAACAAGTATCTCGGAGAGTATAAGGATAAGGGGCTGATGTTTTGCTATCGTCGGAGAGATGAGACCATTTTCTTGATATTGAGACCAAATTAATCGAATTTTTAATGAAGTGATACCTAACTTACAACCTTAAGCGCCTGTGACCTGGGTTATGTGAATGTTCACCTCGAGTTCCTCGTTCCTAAAGTCTCCCAATTTCCTGGAATAAACATAAAATCGACCTCCACTACACGAGAGGAATCAACAACTTAACCTAGCGTGCAGTAGTTGAGAACAACCGGTGGCAGATATTGAGGCTACCTTAGTAATAAAATTGTACGATGAAGACTCTAGTTTTCTCCATACGTTGGTCAACGACTAAATTCTTAACTAGGCGCCTTCTTTTCGTGGCGCTTCAGAAAGAAGGAGCTCTCTCCTCGTGAGCTCAAGAAGAAACTATACTCAGGTACTGTTCTGCAGCCGATGTCACTGGCACACAACCAGCCACGAGCATAAGGTACCTACCACTCGGGGACATGCTCTCACGCCGGAGATATTATTGAGGCTCGACCGGTTCCGCAAATGGTGTAAGTCTCAAGACCGCTATCCAATGGGCGTTCCGTGAACCGGTTGAACCTACGGAACTTTTCACATGAATTTTTCACGTGAGTATCCTTTCTTCTGTTATTTTTTGCAAGACTGTGCGGGAAGATTAGGGTCAAGGCGATGGCTATATATACACACGATCTTACAATTTTAATGAAGTGATACCTCGCAGTACAGTTTTACACACACACACACACACGATATTCTGCAGAATTTTGAAAGAAAGTTTACCAATATTTATCTCACTGCTATTAATGCATCTTCCTACTTTTATATTGCTGCGACAGCTTTCATGCCACCCTAATGATTGACATAGAGCAATTGAGAATTTGAGTTCTTGCGAGTTGAGAGTGCAGCTGAAATATAACTATTTGACTTTGAGAGAAATGAAAAGTAAACAATTTTTTCACAATCGCATGATTCAAACAAAGGCCACCATTATGAATTCCACGGTTATTCCCTTTCCGTTATTGGATACACCCGGATATTCCCATCATGAATTCACGTTATTTCCTTCCCCTAACTGCATTGGACGTGTTTTCCGATTGTTTGCATTTCTGACTATCAGCTGCGTTTTTACTTTGGACCCACTGTAATAGGTAAAATTTGGTAGCAGATATCCACCATACCTAAGGCTCCAGGGGGCCATTTTACGTCCAAATTGTAATAGAAGACACTGATTACATGAACTATTTTCAGAAACAGCAGTGAGATATTTATTACAATCTCCTTAAATATAAGGAGGAATTCGGCTGATTTGTTTTTGAAAGTTGAAGATAGACGTCTCACTGTGTTTCACAACATATACAGAGAGTAAAGAGCGGCGTAAGTTGCGCCAGGTTGCTCATTTCGGAAATAAATTTGCCAGATGCTTCTGCTCACTTTAGGAGTCAATTACGTAAGTGTTCGTAGGGTAGAACATTTCTACATTTGAACCATACATTTTTGCTTCCCGGCTTCAGCATCCATGTGCCAAACCCAGTTTATCTGCTTGAAAAGGGCACTGTGGTATATTCTTCACGTGAATATAGGAAAAGTTACTTTTTCTGGGCTTTTTTAATACATTCCTAATTGGAGAAAGAGTTTAATTTACGTCACACGGAATCCAAATGGACGAATCTGTGGTATTTACTAGCAGGAGTGGTCACTAACTGGAAGGGCAGCTGATGGGCCAAGAGTAATTTGACAAAGGCCCGCATTTTACTCTGCTTCTTTGCGGTATTCAATTCCCAAATGAACATTACTGTAATAGAGAAAACGTAACCGAAGGTATTTCTGTCGGAGAAATCTTTTAGTAACTCTTCATCACTAACATTCATATTGTATAAAACTGACGGAGAATCTCAGTTTTCTAGAAATTTAATTTATTTATCTCTACCATTTCGGAAACAGCTCTACTGACCAGCGATTTACAGCGTACGTTCCACCTAGTAAAACTGAGCAATGCTTTGAGAGACTACGATAAAAATAGCTTCCTTTGGGGGCTCTTTCACCATGCTTGAGTGGTATGCCTGATTTACGAGTAATTTTTTATGGAAGTCTGTGGAAAGTATTGCACAAAGGTCGGTGGCCGTTTATACTTTACCGTTGGGAGCTGAGTGTAGGCCAATGAGAAAGCAGAGTATGCATTAATGAAAATGTGCTCTAGTTTTGGTGGTAGGGCAGAGGAAAGGGACGATAGGATGCGCAAATGGGCACTAGGGCTTTTTGGATAAAAGTTACGTCGACGGACTTCTTGTCACACGGTGTGGGGTGGATAAGGTTGTCTCCTTGATTAGGATTTTGAATCCCTAAGAATGCAAGTGAGGTTTAATGGCCCTGTTAAGTTAAGGGAAGGACGTTTACGGACGATTTATACGGTGTTTATATTGCAGGATGAGATAATGCGAAGGAGTTTGAGCACGGGTCTGACGAATTGGACGAGGTCAATGTGATATAAATAGGCGAAGAAGCGTGCTACATGAAAACGGCGAATGACTGAGACATCACCAGGTTTATGAAAAGGATGGCAAACAGTCTGATATGGAAAGTAGTGCAGCACTTAAAAGAAACGTAGGATTTCTAAGAGAGGATGGAAATGAATTTGAAGCAACTGAAGTTTCGTTGAAGGGGAGGATGCGTATGGGTCGATGGAGGTGCTGTGTGCGTGGTGGCCGAAGAGAGGAAGGCGAAATCGAGGAGGATGGAGAGTGTGTGGCTGGAGCCAGAGATGAGCGAACTGGAATGCTGGAGGCCGTGATTTGATGGGAGATGGTGAAGTGGGGAACGGTTGGAATAGAACATTCTTTATGAATGGGATGAAGAGCGGTTTGACGTTTGCTGAGCTTACGAAAGACATCTTGTGAGGCGGTGGAAGCCTCTTATACCCTTTGCGACGTACCTCAATCCGTAGCCCGCCTGGAATGGAGAGTAAATGGATGAACTTTCTCCGGTGCCTCCCGCTAATCATTAAATAAACTCATTTCCAGAGAGTTCCATATGTTACAACTAACACACTCATGGGAGTGCCAGAGGCTTGACTCCGCTTTCTCCCAACAATCCTTTCAGAGAGCATTCATTTAACTGGTGTAGCACCGTACAGCTGGTAAGGCAAAGCTTTTTCTTTCGGATTGCATCCACGCGACATAAATCTTTACTGAGTTCCACATTCATCTAAGATTGTGCTTTTGTCCTCCTAATGCTTATACAAAGGAACTTGAGAATCCTACAATTTTTTCATATAATTTTAAATTTTCATCTAGCCCATCTCTTAAACGCGTGTCTTCAACCGTTTCCTTTTACTTGTCTGTGCTAATTATTGATAAAAATTGTTGCATGAATACTTCTACGAATAGGTCATATTCAGACAGATTACCTTTTTTACCAGTGAACATGATTACATTTTTTCTCGCTGAAAATTTTCCCTAGTGTACCAGAAAATTGACATGTGCATTAAAATTATCTCGACCTTCATGAAATTTGTTTATTTTAGTATTTTTAAAAATTCCTCCTTTTTGAAAACAATGCCCATGTCCTTTCCCTTTCTCCTTTAAAATTAGCAAGGTTCATACTTATCGTTGAGATAGTATCATGAAGAAAAATGTCTCAGTCACTAGCTCCAAGCGTTACAACTAAGTTTATTAGTTCCCATAATGAATTATCCTGCTTGGGAGCCAAATGTTTATCAAAATACAAAAGAAATTATTATAAATGATGAATATGTGAAATCATTAAACAATGAAAAACCATATTGCTATTTTAATTGTGATTTTTCAAAGCAGCGAATTGAAAGTGAAGTGCATGAAACAGGATTTGAAGTAATAGCAAAATATGCAGAAAGGTAGATGATGAAATGACAGAGGCCTGGGTGCGGATAGTGATCCTAATTTTACAATTTTTCCAAATACTTTATCGCTGAATAAGTAATAATTTGAATTTACAAACTGTTAACTCCAATGAGATCCACGATGAAATTTAAGTGGAAATCATGTAATCCTGTTGTGTTTTATCATTCATTACACTTTAGTAATTTTTGTTTTAAATTTAAAATATGGCATGTACGAAGTATTAAACAATTCCCATTCATGAATTGTTCGACTTCACATGCGATTGGCTCATACGCGTTAGTCCTGCATTAGCGGCGCTGTGCCACTTCACTTTTCTGCTCTTCGCGTTTCTCCTCCACCGATCGGCACCGTCTTCCTTGGGTCCATTAGTAAAACATTTTTATTGACACCTTATTCCTCATCTTGGAACTGTATGGTTCTCAATTATTTACCATTAGTTTGTTTTTTGTGCTGCCTAGAATTTTTCCAACATGGCTCATTCTTTGTGCTCTTATACTTCTATAACATTCACACAAAGCTTTCTCTTTGATTAGGCGCATTATTGACCATTACAGTGAAAGGGATATGACTATGATATTGATAAAACTAAGGAAGCTTATAACTTTTATTGAATTAAAAGTTTCAAACACATTTTTCAAATTAAAGAAATTAATAAATTCATCTGGTCCGCTAGAGGTCACCGATCTCTCATTGAATGCATAATTTATAATAATGCATAATTGCCAATGCATACTTGTAAATGGCTAAATGGAAAAAGCAATTTGTTGGAAAGAAACAAGCTAGATAAACGAACAGTATTCAAAGCATATCAATTGCAAGAAGATAGTATTTGGAAATTGTATCAGCACTGACTTACACAAGTGCTTGAACAAACTAAACTAGACCATAGCATCAGTAAGGAATGGCAAAACCTCAAGAATGCTATTGCACAAAGAGCTAGGCGCCCGAATTAAAAACAAACCCAAAAGAGATTTAAATACATGGAACGAAGAGGTAGCTCACGTCATAATAAATTAGAACAAAGAACAAAGCTTATGGAGAATACCTGCAGAAAAAATCGGACGAAGCAAAAAGAAAATATCGCGGCGTCTGAAACCGAACAAAGAAATAATAAGGCAGACACATCTGACGTCATGGGACAAATTTGTAAGTGGGGTAAAAGATGATTTACATGGTAGACAAGAAAAAGGCACATATAATATTGATATATCGTAGTAAATTATCGAAAGGTACAGCCCTATTTTATTTTATAACAAGGGAGGAATGGATAAAACACAATTAGAGTTCATGATATGATGCAGCATCGAACGAAAAAATTGATAAGACTGACACTGTAGGGAAAACAATTGGTCTAGACCCTTAGGATCTGAAAGAATTTGAATACGCTCTGAATAAAATAAAGAATAAGAAAGCCGCCAGCATTGATAGAATTGATTCAGGCCTGATTTAGAGTGGAGGAAGAACCATAAAAAGAAGAAACATCTGTTCAGAATGGGCTGGGTAAATCATGATATCCCAGATGTGCGGACGGTTGCCAGAATTGTTTCGTTGTTTACAAAGTAGGAAAGAGAACTTTGGGTTAATAAGTCTTCTAAATTCATTCACTACCTACTAAGCCTACCAACAACTCTGCAGAAAAGTTGAAGCAGGTCTTTGGGATGAATTGAAATCAATCAGTCGCATACCTACCCTTGAAATTTGTGGGATTAAAGAAATATCACTTGGTGTGGGAGCGAAGGAAATAATCATCATTTGATGAATTTGAATTCATTCGCCTTTTTCTCTCGTGCAACGGTACGCTACAAAAAATTAGTAAGGACTCATACTAAAAATATTACCTTATTGGTCAAAAAACTAATATTTACTCTGCAAAGTTCTTCTATCATGCCCAACGTGTTTTCTTCGTGGCGTAGCTCAAGGGGTCATCGCAAAAATCAAATTATTTATGTCATAAAATATTACCGACGCTTTAATCGTGGTGATGATCTCAAACCATTTCCGTGTGCAGCGCATCTTGTTTCTCGCACTCGTCGTTGGCCGCAAGTGTGAGGGAGTGCGGCCACGACGGGTCGCCGAGCAGCGGTGAACCAAGTGCCCGTCGACCGCTGCTGCCCCCGGCGGCGCCTTCCGCGGGGTTACGGCGACTGGGCCGGTCACGACGACCCTGGGAAGCGGCAGAGCACTCGACGAGGTCACTGTCACGACTTCTCCTCGGCTATGCTGGAAGCTCCAGCATCAGCACGTCCCACGCATATAGCTGTCCAATGTTCACGTCTCTCTCCTAGCAGTTTATCGGTTTTCAGTACTCCGCCCTCTCAGTTTCCATCGGCCTCTCATCGATTGATGATCAGTTAATGGCAGTCATTATAAAGCTCATAGATTGAATCCCAACTCCGTTTCATCGACAATTCAAATCGTCATCAATCAAGAAGAGAGATGACCTGACCGGCAATCGAATTACGTTCATTTTCACGAGGTCTTTACTTTTTTTCTTATTGGCGGTCACTATCTTGTGACTGCAATGCCTTCAGATTTAACTTCCACTGTCTGATTAAAATGTATTTCGCTTGGGTTCGTCCATTATCAGTGGAACCAAATCCTCAGAAACGTTTTTCATGTTTTAGTAGAGTGACATTTTAAGGCTAATTAAAATTTACCAAAATATTAGCAAAGCTTAGTAGAACAGACGTAGGACATGCCATGAAAATCGGATGATAGTTCGAACCCGAAAAATATCTAAAATTACAAGCAGTCAAGTACACTCGGTCATAATGGCCGGTCCTCGATTCAATCGCCAATATCCCAACCAAGCATTTCAAACCACGATCATTGCTTTTATTGCCGTTGGCGGAACGCTTCCATCGGTTAATTCAAGGAATGATCTGCGATCATGTGTCGATGGCCGTTTCCGTGACCGAGTCTCAGTGAGTGATTCTTGCTGAGAACAACAAATGTCTCAGCTCACCTGATGGAATCCAAGCCTCGGATTTGTATCAATCATTTGAGATTCCCTATTCTAGAGTCGTTCTTAGCGTGTTTCCTCAATCCGTGGTTAGGAATTCAATGTAATGTGTGTGAGTGTCGTCTGTAATATTCTCTGGGGTGGAAGCGACTCCCGAAAACGACCATGGAGTGTACGATTGAGTACCTAGTAGGCATTGGTATTCCGGAAGAAGGCCCTTATCAACCTTTTGGGCTATATATAGGAGTGTGCATGTTTGGGAGTGAGATTGTTTTAGTGTGCTCGAGATCCACCTATCTTTGTGCAAAAATTTTGCTGTCTCTTGTTGCTGTATTCTTCTAATTGATATGATAAGGCCGTAAAGCTCCACCCAGTTTCATTCGGCTGTGTGGTTATAAGGGTCCTCCAGGTGGAATTCCTTGCCAACTAGGCATGCGCCGCGTCACGCGCTCTGGAGGTCAGCGCCTATCACTGAATCCAATACTCTTCATCCAAATCTAATAATCTTTACTAGATAACAACGCAACTACTCCCTCGCATGCCTAGATTCCTACCTCTCTAGGGCAAACCTTGTTTGTGGCGATGGTTCTCACACGAATGGAATTGACGCTAAAATATGACATTCCCCTGTTTATAATTTGACTTCTTATGAATAACTTCGTTTTCTTGGAAAAGGCTTTGCCATTAGGCCTGAAAATGCAGTGAGGATACAATACGCAAGCAGATTTCTCTTACCCAACGAAAGCATTTAGGTTTACAAATTTAACACTTTTGGGTAGGCGTTCATCCAAATTACTATATTTGGAAAAGGAAGTTCTTCAAAAATATAACATTCCAGTCTATTCTCATAAAAACAATGGTGATATGAGAATGCAATTTAGCAATTTTATAATAAATTTGGTAGCACGGAAATGAATGGAAGGATGTGGTACGCATCCCAGTACAAAGAAATTCAACAAAGAGAGAAATTCGTCCCTAAAAATCATTTTACTTGACTAGGGTGGAATTGAGTAACACGCCAAACAGAATATCATGGTTTGTATCTCAGGTTAGTTTTTTATTTTACTAAATTTTTAAATATTTAATGAATAACAATTCTGAAGACAGAGACTACCATATTTCATCCCGCTAGAACACGAGATTGTTTTATTTTATTTATTTCATAACATAATTTAATCGTCGTTACAAGACAACGTCATCGTAAGTCAGAGTAACTCATCAAACTTTTACTTGAATTTCTGTCTTCCTCCATTCACGATGGTAAATGCTTGCTTCGTCCCCTGTTACGCCCTTTTTCCTTTCTATATCAAATCGACAGTCATATTTGCTATTTCTCAAAGGCTTGCCGTAAAGTCTTTTTAGTAGTGTTTTAAATATTTGCTGCCATATTAAAAATGGATAAATGGGCCGGAATTGTGGACATTGGATCAAAATAATTATTTTATTAAGAATAAAAAATAACGCACTGATTTCCAAAATATCTAAAACTATCTATCTATCAAAAACTACCATATTTCATCCCGCTAGAACACGAGATTGTTTTATTTTATTTATTTCATAACATAATTTAATCGTCGTTACAAGACAACGTCATCGTAAGTCAGAGTAACTCATTAAACTTTTACTTGAATTTCTGTCTTCCTCCATTCACGATGGTAAATGCTTGCTTCGTCCCCTGTTACGCCCTTTTTCCTTTCTATATCAAATCGACAGTCATATTTGCTATTTCTCAAAGGCTTGCCGTAAAGTCTTATTAGTAGTGTTTTAAATATTTGCTGCCATATTAAAAATGGATAAATGGGCCGGAATTGTGGACATTGGATCAAAATAATTATTTTATTAAGAATAAAAAATAACGCACTGATTTCCAAAATATTTGAACTAGTATTATGGTAAATACAAATATGATTTAAAAACATGAAAACCCTTGAGGTTGTCGTTTTGAAGGTACAGTCTGCGGAATAAGCTGCGCATCCATCACCTTTGATGCTACTTTGAATGCCATCTGTGAATGCGGTGACTGTTTTTTGAGATGATTGTTGAGAATATTAGAGTGAAAGCGATTCCAGTCTCCACAAATCAGCTGTTAACACGTCGAGTGCGTTAGAGTTGCCATATGGAATCCGTTAGCGGAAAGGTTGTATATTGATTTCCTGGAATCAAAGGAGAAAGGGCATTTTTTGACTCTTCATTAGAGAAAGTCCACCTGAACTGTGAAACTCGAGTTTGACAATAATATTGGACTTATATTGAGGTAAAATACTCATAAATTGTTATGAAGCTGTTCAAAATAGGCGGGAATTTGTTCAATGACTGGGGGAAGAACTTCGAGCAAAAAGATGTGAGGTGCTACTTCGCTCTAGTTATTTTTCATCTCGTGTACCTACGTCGCAAGGCATTGGAACCCAGCGCGCAAATATTTAATACGCAAATTGGATAAAATAGAGTGGAAAGCCGCTCACTTACTAAGAACTGCTGCAAGAGTTGAGAAAGTGTAAAACATTAACCGGAAGGACTGGGTTGGGAGCCGATAGAAACACGCACATAATGTAGCGAACATTAGTGGGTAACTGAACTTCTCTTGAAGCCTTTCCCGTTTATTTTCTTCGGGACTTGATCTTAATTTCTCTGATGAGCAAGTTGCAATCTAATTTTTCCCATAACATCTTTTATACAAATCCTGCAATTCTTCCACGATCACTAAATTATTCAGTTATCAAATACGAAGGGAAAAAAATCCTTACCGTGTATTCCACGTGCGGTCTAACGTTAAATCATCTTCCTCAGACTCTCTCACTATAGTTTTCTTCAATATTCCAAATGCGCACAAGTGGTTTCAATACTGACGCATGCTCTTTAAATTATTCGCTCTCGAGGAGTAATTGAGAGAGTGATTCTATGGCACTTTTCTTGTCCTGACTTTCTCCAGATGAATTTGTGCAACAGGTAAACATTTTCATGATTTCTGGTACCTGTGATTCTGGATTTCATGATTTATGGATACCATCGCTGTGAGTCACTAACCGTTAAAATGCAATGACAAATTCTTTCTCATTTGCCATTTCTTGAATCAGAGGTCACAAATGAATGGCATCGGATGACGAATCGGGATTGGTGACCACAAACTGGAGAGAGAGACTCAAATACCTTTGCTTTTTGGCTCGTTTGACGAGAAACAAATTAGCTTATGATAAAGAGAGAAGGAAGTTGGAATAAAAACAAGAAGAGAGCAGATAAATTTTGACTGCAGGTGGCTCAAAGTAAGCTAGCTTCTCATTTGGGAAAATGAAGTCAACGATCTAGCATGAAAGGTATACTGTTAAATCAATGACATTTGGATCAATCAAAAGACAGTTGATCAAGGTGAAGGCACACTTTACAGTAGAAAAGGATTTAATTAATTTAAAGTCGAAATTGTATCCAATGTAGTTGCCAGAACATATTTTCTGTATACTTTTACTATCCAGCTTACCATCAGTACATGTGACTGGTGATGTTAGGAGGCAGGCCATTCTGGAAGAGTAAAGGATATGGGATAAGGTGAGATACAAGTCGGATAGGGTGGTGACTTTTCAGGATTCCAAATATGAAGGGTGTACTTTGAGTGAGAATGTATCATTTTGTATGTACATGAGGCGTGGAACCTCTTTGGCCCAGGTAGCAATTACGAAGGGAAGGGAATGAGCTTTAACACATATCAAACACCTGTAAAAGATACTTCCAAGTTCTTTCTCCCAAGGTTCCGCATTTTGCTCCCATTTCACTCTACACTCTCTCGACAGCTTATTCTTTAATTATCTAGAGGCTACTTATAATTAGTTTATGTTGCCTGTTATACATTTTTTTCCGTTTTTGAGGGCTTCTTTCGCGATTTAAGTTTTTTTCAGGATATCCTTGGTACCTCGCCCGTTTTCCTCAACGTGTTGCCTAAGCTACTAAATTGCTCCGCATACCCCAGTATATGTCCTGCTACTTTTATTCTGAAGTATGACAGCTTGTTACTTAACGTCATTGCTATTGTTTACATTGATTTATATTATGGAACTTTGAACAATATCTGGAGACCTCTTTTTCACTGACTGGCTGACCACCGCAATGCTTCATTATACGCCAGCCAAGAACATTTCATCAGATTCTCTCCTAGCGTCACTCTTAACTTAAGTACTCCCAAGCTTCACGAACCTTTATCACGTCATATTTGTCAAAGAGCCGCGGAGGTAATGGATCACCCTTTTATACTTCTCAACCTCTTCTGCATATTTATATTCACCATCTGATTCCTTTGTTTTCACATGCATAACCATATAGTTTTTCAGTGTATGCCGATGGCTATGACCTCCAATCATTTCATTAACTCGTCGGACGTCTTCTTGAAATTAATAAAACTAGGAATAAGTCATTGAATATAATATAATTATAAGTGCCTTAAAAATTATGATTTCATTTAAGTAATGGTATCATGTGTTTCCTTTACCTTTCTTAGCAATAAATAAATAATCACCGATAATTAACACTTTTTCAAGGTTCAATCGTTATTCTCACCTTTTTTCTTCTTTTCATTAACAAAAATCATTTTCGATTTCTGTGATATGAATGTTCAGATCTTGACTGCCTTTCTTTGTATTTAATCCGTATCCAACCTCATGTTACCCAAATGAGATAGTTTTTCCTCATATTCTTTGTATTTAGTTCTTAATTATTGTTGGCCTCACGCCTAGGTTTTCTCTGTAACTGTTAGCGCCTGCTTCAACCTGACTTCCTGGTCATATTTTTCAGTTTTGCTCCGTCTACAATATTTCTCTTCATAATACAAGGATTGTTTCCCTTTGTATCCACCGTCCTGTTATTTTTTCCTGCTCCTCTGTTATCCCATTTGATAGCTCTTTCCGTATTGCGTTGAGTGCACCATTTTGCTTGTTCTCGTCAATCAATTAAGTCTTCCCGAATCTTTGCTCCTCCTAATTCCTCTAAATTTTAATAGTCCAACACTTAAAGGTACTAGACAAGGGTTCGTTCAAGTGTCAAATCTTGGAATAAAGAAGGGATTTGATTGAATCTCATATAAACAAGCTTCTTCTAATTATGGTTGCTGATGAAGAGAGCTTCAGCGTAATGGAACACGAATAGGTTCCACTTACCGTGTTATTACCATTAATCCTCAATCTTGACTGTTAGGTGACGGCAAAAATAAAAATTATATTTCTGCTCTCTACTTTGGGAGTTAAAAATGTCTTATATCCTCACCACCAATATCAAAATTATTCATTAACGTTCTATTATGTCTTTAAATATGGCATATCTATAATCAGTACAATATATTCTTCAGCATGCAAGCTTTCAAAGGTTCACAACGGTTATCAAAAATGTACTTTCTCTACAGATTAATACAGTAAAAAGATAGATTTTTATGTTGTGGAAATCATTAAGGGTTTAACTCAATTAATTTCAAAGATAATAGTTAGACTCTCTCCATGGGATCTGTTTCCTCCCATGTTCCATCTTTGAATCCATGATTATTCTAAAATCATTTCAATGAGAATACCTTCCATTACTACCCTTAGCTGATAGGGATTCTTTTATTACATCCTTTTGGTGGAGTTTGAAGTCACACTATCTACTGGGTGGCGCTAAAATTTGGCTTGCTCCATATAATCGGAATTTCGTTTGCTCCATATCGTCATGATGTTTATAATATATTCCTGAAAGAAGCGCTACGAGTATCCTAGATAAAACCACATTTATAACCCCAAGGTATGTCCCTGATGCAATAGTATGGACACTAGGGGATAAAGTTTGGACTCCTTTTGAAAAATTCAATTTAGCCAAAATTCTTCAATGTAATTTGCAAAGGAATGGTAAATGAATGTTTTCTTTCCCGTTGTCATTGCTGAGATGACTTGAGCCAAATATTTGCTAGCTGGTTCCACAATTTTCACGAAATAAAAGAAGACATCGCTACGAAATGTCACGCTATCCTTTGTGTAAGGATGTCTTTGCAATAATAAACTCGACCCTATCGCCCTATCAGTACACCCGTCAACGTTACGGCAGAAATATATCGGCCTCCTAAGTATCCCACAATATATGTGCATCCGAAATATCCAACTATGAAAAGGTTATCCTGACTAAAAACGTATCCAAATTGCGTGGTTAAATAGATGAACTATCAAACCAGATTGGCATGATACATTGTCGTATTAAATGGTAGCTACAGCACAATGCAAAGAAAAAACTACATCGTATGCCAATTAAAAGCGGAGGAAGAATGAAAGACAGCCTTTCAGGAAAGAATGACTGGGCATCTAACCTTGTATTTAATAAGGTTTACCAAGTCGTTTGCGACTCAAGAAATACCTATGTGACTGTATCTGGTGGCAGGCCGAGTGAAATTAGAAAACCACCATTAGGGATGAAGATTCAGTGATTTGTATGTATTAAATCTTCGATGATCAATGTGTCATGAATCAATCAATAAGTCATGAAATGACTAGATCAATAAATCATGAATGAATCAGTCAATAAGTCATGAAAATGACACATGTCCAAGTAATGATGCAAAATATCGGTCTAAAGAAACACTATCCTTGAGTAGTTACGGAACCAATGTTATTCCGATATCATTGAAAAAATTTCAAAGATATAAATATCCCAAGAGGAAAAAGAGTTTCCGTTACACATTTTTTTTACAAAACTTTTCCGTTACACATTTTTGAAGTATTCTATAAACTTTAAGCAGAACTGTATTAGGTGCTGATTTTTGTAACTGTTGGTTGCTTTCTGGGAGATATACATACGAGTAAAATCACATATTTCACATGACAAAGGTAACCGGGTGGCTTAATATTACACCGTTTAAATGGGACATGTGATTACAATCTCATTTGCACCTTTTCTAGATCGATTTAAAGGCCTACAACTTTTCCATTACTTGCATCATTTTAATAAGTTGGTAAATTTACTCTCATGGTGCATACATGCAATGTGACTAATCAGAATTCAGACGAAAGCCTAGCGCTTTGGTAGAAAGAAGCACAGGCTTTCCTTTGCATACGAGCTGAGAGGGTAAGGCAGCTTTTAGGAGATTTTTGGTTGAAAAACGACCCCGCTCCAGTAAGAAAAGCTGGAAAATTCCTGCCACATTGTATGTCAGGTCGTCTCGGAGATTATCCCTCGGAGATTAGGATTAAATTTGTAAGATAGGCAAATGTGGTCGAAATGAGAAAAATTGTACGTAGAGCCAATCGCTACAGAATTTCTTCTTCCCACCAATGAGTTGACATAAGCAAAGCAAGACGCCGGTCCGTGAAATCCTATCTCACTTTTACCGTTGCCAATTAAATTGCGTTTCCCTCTCCATTCCCTTCTCAACGTGTTCTTTATCCTCACGTCCACGACCGCAAGCCCCTGTGGTGACTAGTGAATTGAAATATGCTCATGGAAATCTTATCGATCTCAAATCAAAACTAACGGCAAAAAAAATTCCAGTGTTTCTATAATATCGGATGATAAAATGGGAATATATTCCATAAAATACGCTATCATTCGTCTATCTTTTTCTGCCATGTAAATTGCTGCACACGACGAGGCACAACTCTCCTTCGATGACTCATCATTTCAACTGTATAAGAGTACAGTGGCCCACTTCGACCCATCTCCTCACATTAAACGCTTTTCCCTGGTGATGAAGTCCAATGATACAATTTCTTTATCCCTTAGTGGCCGCGAGGTATCCAAGTAAATGCCTAGAATCAAAGCACCGCATCACGGTCGCTCATTAGTTGACCAGCTTAAGAACGGAACTCGGGGCTCCTCGTATCGGGAGACACGCAGTTATTTATCTGTCTACCGCAACGACAGAGTACCGATAAAGTCTCCCATGCGGAAACCTCGAGTTGGTACTGGGAAGGAGGGGAGTCGCACTCAAGCGAATCCTGACTCCGGAGGGATGGGCTGTGAGGCGGTTGATGCGAGGGATGGGGGGGGGTGGGTCGGGGAGTGGGTCGGGGAGTGGGAGGGCCTCGAGCAGATGCCGGCTAACGGTTTACTCCTCCGGCAAGTAGGTGAGGGCAGTGAAACTCCCGTGGTGAGCAGGATACGACGCAGGCACGTTCTTGTGAGCATCAATTATCAGAGATGAAAGCAACGGAGTGATGGAACGCTCTAGGGACGGAAGACGGCGATCAAGGCGACATTTTCTCAACAGTTTCGCGCCATTACTAAAAAATCCTCCCACTATACAATCACGAAGTTTAATTGTTTTTGATGGCATGTGTTCGTGATCGAAACTCCCGCCCTAAATTTGGATTGGTGAGGTTAGCCCACTTTTCACCCGCTTAAGAGTCCATGCCTGGAATTTGCAGAGATCTCATGCCTGGCAGTCTCTTGACGGGCTAAATTCATTCATTTCAAGCCATCGAAGTAAGTTGATCCATTTAATACAGAGAGAAGGTCAAAAAATGCAGTAGCGTTTTTACCAAAATTAAACTATTGATCCGAATAAAGCATTGATCCGAATTCATTAATAAGTCACCAATCATCTAAAAAATTCTAACATTCTGGAAAAGCTTAACGTATATCAAAGAAGGTTTCCGTTGAACTAAGATTCTAATGATAGTCTTCCATAATGATTTCCCTGTTTAGTTTGGTTTGGCATTTGAGCCTGCAATGGTTATTTTGTTTGCGAAATTTGACTTTTCGCAAAGACTTGCCATTATTCGCTGTCATTTTTCAACAGATTTTTTATTATTTATTTCCATAGTCACTAGAATGCGAATTAAATGGAGCTCGTTGATGTTCATTTTGTGCATTATTTAATTTAAGCTGTGAGTGCTTGATTCAATGGTAATCCAAAGTAAAAAATAAAAGCTTTCCTTGTCATTATTCTAGTGGCAAAAAATCAGCCGTAACCATGAATCTTTTTTTAATTAAAAGGAACATTATAACGCTTTTCAGCGACGAATACCAATTGCTTTGGAGATGGAGGCCATGTTTTTCATTTGTGATTTATGTGGGGGACTAATTTAATCAGGGAAAAGGAAACAGAGCATGATATGAGAGGAAGGTGGTCATGAGTGGAGGACGAGTCGTAAATCATTGAATATAATGAGCAATTTTTTCGGTGATTTGTATCATATAATATGTGCATGCACAGTAATAAACACGGCAGCAATTGGTTCCAGTATATGGATGATATTTTGTAGTAGTAGACGACTGGTACTCGACCTTTTTCATATTCGGATCCATAGATGTGTGAAAATATGTATTAAGTCTCTTTTTCTATGAAGCCTGTTTCAAGGATTCTGTTGTGAAAATTTTAACACCACGACCATAAGCACTCCTCTTTTCTCCTACTGTTGTATCACCTCGAGGTATGCACATGTCTCAATCATTTAAGTATAGAATTTAATTCTATAATGAATTTTAAATTGCAGTAGGTACATAGCCTTAGCCAGTAATTAGATATTTATTTTAAGACTTTAATACCGTAATTTGCCTCTTCAAGCTAATTTATAAATTATCACTTATAATTTATAAATATGTCACCTCCGTTATTACAACACCGTGGCAGCAATTTCTGCACCAAAAATAGTTTTGAGTTAGATGGGCTGTTTATTTGAGCTGTTTATACCTTAAATTTTAGGGTGCTTTCCGTAAAACTGGCAGAAAATTTAGGACGAGACTCTTAAAATAGTTGACATTCCTCGATGTATATATGCCCTTTCCCTTTGTTAAGCTTAAGGTAGGTTAAAACGTGAAATAATTAAATGTGAAAGAGAGAGACTAAAATATTCCTTTTTGGAATTATTTTTCGTTTCAAATCACCATAGTGATCTTGCACGACAACGCGTTATCAGGACACTACCCGTTAAATTATCGTGTCATTTGCGACCAATGGCTTGCGGTGAGTCAAAGACCGCAGCTACTCGTCCCTCACTTCTCCCCCTCCCCATCCCTCCTCCTCTTCCTAAACTAAACCTCCTTATCCGTCTATCCAAGATTGACCAACTGACTCTAAATCCATTGCGATTCACCCAATTCTCTCTAAAAGTATCAGTAACTGGCGTGGAAAACGTCAAGGAACTTTGTTCTGTCTGATGGAGCGTTTTCACTAAGTAAAGGTTGCAGCTGTAATGCACAGAAATATACCGTTGAAGCTTAAAATGCCGGTTTTTCGTGGCTAGACATTAAGCATTCGAGGAAAGTTTTGTCTTTATCAGCAATGCAAGCTCCCATGAACCCATTTACCATAAATTCTATTTGGAAATGTGACTTCAAAAATATGTGGACCATTAGATGGAACACTTACAAAGTAATGGGTGCATTTTCACTACCAATTAAAATAATTAGCACAAGAAAAGTATGGATATCAATGACCAGGTATATTTACTTTCCCAGCGGAATATGACTACATAATTGCATATTAGCTCTAATGAAACCTCGCATTTGCTCGAATTTGTCCACTGCCGATGTAAGTATTTTATAGGACATTGGGTTTGTGATTAATCATCCCTGCCAAAGCAATGTTAGTTTTTTTAAAGAAATATACCAGTCAAATATCGAAATATAACAGACATGGTTATGATTATAGGTAATAAACTAGCGGGTAATTGAACTAAACTGTGAACTCGAGTTTTTCCCATTGGTTCAAATTCGACAACCTTCGGCTGCATGCCACCGAAGGCATTCGCTATCTTGCATCTCTAACTCAAAAAACTGTCGCTCGTTGCATGAATTCTCTTCGAAAGCTTTGCGGTTTCTCGATTTAGTGGTAGGTTCATACATAGTGATGCCGTAATTTTGACTTGCGTCGCCTTTTAATCCCAATGCTGCCGCATTTTAAATTCCAAAATAACTCTCTTATTGTGAGACTATTTATTGCATCTTCCATGACATAGAACTTCAACGCAAGGAATTCGTGCTGATTAGGGATAAATCAATCATAGTGGCATCGCACCGGAGTAGAGACTGACAACTCGTGATTTCAGAACCTATCTCGGAAAAGGTTGCGGTTACTGTCTTAGTTATAAATGCATTCTCTAAAACGTGAGGGCGGAGCGACGTTTAACATTTAAGGGCCACGGCCCAAAATTTCAGCTTCGCGGGAGTGGTGCTATTTGAGGGGAAAATAAGGAGGAAACATGTGATGGCAGAGGTATTGAGAACAAATTGGTGAATGTCCTTCACAGTAAAAGCACAACTCCTTTCCCTTTCCCTAGGCCTCATGGTCATTCCATGTTAAAGCAAAGAGAATCAACCTGATTTGGTGTCTATTTTATCACATTTTACATCTCATCAAGAATCTCAGATGAATTAAAAAATATTATTTCCATGTTCCATTTCTGTTGTTTTCATGCTCATTAGTACTCAACAAAATGCCGAAAATTTCTCTAATAGAGTATATTATAAATCCTCTGACGATTAAATTGAAAAGAAATATATCGCCGATATAAGTGTCCCCTTCAAGTTCTTGGATTGGACTGGGAAATGTGTGTCCGATAAAATTTGATTCGGAAAATGAAAATTGGGGTATTTAAAAATATTTTCAATAACTTTGGAAATATAAGCACTGTGAATCTCTTATTTTAAGAAACTCTTTTCAATATTTTATCTTGGGACCACCTTGGGATTAAAGTATATTTTATGTGAGAAGATGTCACCAAAGTAGATGACATTGTCTTGCAATTTCGATAAATATTACCGGCAATATTTGTATGCTCCGATTCATTGACTACAGTAAAATTAAATTCAAAAATCTGATGTAATGTTCGGTCCGCTAAATTGCCATTTTTCTGTATATTTTTGTTAACTGAGTCCATTGAATAACCTAGTTGTTTTCCATTATTGATAAATTAGCTATCTGGATGTGTATCAAAATAAAAATAACGCATCTTGTAAATATTTTTATATTGATAACCAAAATGAATCCTCAATTCTAATGTTTATAGTTATAGCTGAAAAACTTGCGACTAACAGTATTTGAAAAATTAGTCATAAAAATAAATTATTATTTTTACGTTTTTTCGACCTCTGGGATTATGGAAAAAGTTTATTTTGTCTTTATATGTAGGTTGTTTATAAGGTTGTTCATAAGTTCGAATTAAAATAAAGTATATGCTGTGATTTTAAACTTTTTAAACATATTAAAATTGTATTTAGCATGAAAATTAATATTATTGGCATTTCAGGATAATACTCGATAGCCTCAGTACAGTTACCTAGAAAAAGAGCAATTGACATGACTAAAACAGCAGCAGCCCCTTTAATTTAGTTCACCCATGGTTTATCAGTGAAAGAGTACAACAATACTAAGGCAAATGGAGGGTGATTGTACAGCACTAGCATATATTTTCGTGACATAGTTTCGCACTTGATTCATGTTGTGATTACAAACTTTCGTGTTCAGGCGAGCTTCTCAATGTAATCGAGTAAGAAATTCAGGAGATTAATTTCTTTAATTAGAAAAGACATTCCATATATCTTGACTTGTGTGTTTAAATGTGCCATGAATACTACATTAAATACCTGCGGTTTATGTCAAACATTTTTGGATACTCAGTTAACATCCAATGTAATGCATTTAAGAGAACACCCGTATCAACGGCGTATCACTTCAATTGTCAGCGATATTAGGGTTTGTGGACAGGGATAGGGATATTAGGGATAGGCTCTGGCCGTGAAATTTGTCACATTTTGTTATTATTTCGTCGTTTATAACTCAATAATGGAGCATGGAAAATCGTCAAAAGCGTCGTGTGATTTATTTTATGATTTCTCTTAGACTAATAAGTATCGTTAAAATCAAAGGAGATGGCTACGGTTGTTTTCACAAGGAATGACCCTGCCTCATCCTCAAGGGTAACGTCAGCTCGTCTCTCGAGGGCTAGGTACTCACGTAATTACCTCTCATTGTTCAAGATCGGAGGTTGTTCCGTCGACGGCTCTTAGAGGAGAGGAGATTACCTATACAGTTTCGGACTCATTTTCCGCTTGAAACACTACGAAGTCCGTTGCATGACCTGTCATTCATACAGCACCCTATTATCGCTTTTATTATGGCTGCTCCAGTCCGACGATACCATCCTTCATCATGGCATCATTTTATCGTAAAACCAAATGCGCTTTTCAGGAGCGTTTTGGTGTTCAATCTGTAAATTTTTCTGCGTGGCGAAACTTTTACACAAGACAGGGGTATAAAATAACTGCACAACTCTGGTTTCAAAGGATCATCATCAGGTGTTTAAATAAGTGTATAGAAATTTCCCTCCTCTATATGTGGTGGGAGTGAGGGTGGGAATGAGACATGCTCGAGAATGAGAAAAGGGAATATTTATTTTGCAACGGCCGACGGAAGGAGGAATTGGTGGGGAATAGGCACTCTTCGTTAGGATTATATTGGGGTCATTTTTCTGAAAATTCGAAGTACTAGCATAAATTGTGTAACTTCGGTCATTAGTAAAATGTTACAAACTTGCTTTTAAGTGGCATAGGCGGACTAAATTTATTCTTTCTTTTTGTTTTAAAAGTTTCTCTCTGGAGAATAATCGTCTCCATCGGAAATTAAACTAATTAAATTGTTTAATTAACTAATTAAATTAAATTAAATTAAATTAAATTACTATCTGAATATTACTACTGAATATCAATTTTTTGCCATATTCAACCGTACCATGAGGCATATTCAATATCCGATTTATTGAAAAATATAGTGTAGCCATTTTTGTAAATAGCCAGTTCTCCATTCGGTTGGCATAGGTTACGTAGGTCAGGTTACGTAGGCTTTCTATGAAGGAGGAAAGCATGAAGATTCTTCTCTAGGGAAAGAGTTGATTCCTAAACTTTATCAAAAACTTTAGATGGAAATTCAGTCTCACGGGTGAAAACAATTTTTGGATAAATTTTACTAACCTAAATAAAATTGTACTACTTGCCTAGTTTTAAAGTATTTAATGACTAGCTTATACAATACCACAAATTAATCCACACACAACCCAAGTATCAACGCTTTAGTGTCATCCTCAGGTAGTTTTGTGTCTTTATTAACTTGTGGTATTGTAAAAGTTACTTATTAAGTACTTGATACAATGGATTACCACCAAGTCTTCCAGGAACGTATTTCATTTAACCGCCTTGTTCCTTGTTGCAGATAAAATACTCTCTCTTGGATACACTTTTCGAGTATGCGACACGCTATACAAGTATAGTACTCAGAATCTTAACTACCTTTTTTAAAGATGTATTACTTAATATTTCCGAACCAATAATTAGACTCGCTAAGTAGAATATAAGCATAAATATGTTGTGTTATCTAAAGATTGTTTCCTTAGGCAATGAAAGAGATTAAACACAATTAATATCCCCAAAGATTGTTTCACCGTAAATTATACATCGTTTAATTCAAAAGGTATATCTCCTCTCAAATATCCATAGAGATATCTGGTACTTGCGCATTTTGATAGTGTTCTATCGCATCTTATTCCAAATAACCGTATAAACATTTCAAATTACATAGAAGAACTTTGATTTTTGTTGCAAGAGGTAGTAGTGAAAAAGTGATACTTGACCGTTGTATGTATGCATTATATTTGAGTAGAAAATCATATTCCATTTTAAGAAAAAGATTTAGAATTCACTTGTTAGTTTACGTCAACCACCGCGGCTAAAAGACCGTTACATAATCGAATGATTAATGTTTCCTCTGATGCATTAAGTTTTAAAGTGTCATATCCATTCTGAGATTGTTGTTGTGAATAGTAATTAAAGGAGCAGCATGTTTCTTGCCTGTTTTAAGAGCTATAATTCTAATATCTCGTATTATCTATGTTTTAGAGCTATAATGAATCTCTTGCTGCGCTGAATATAAATGTACAATATTTAGCCTTTCTCTTGATTGTTAAGGTAGATAGCAAAGTGGTATTTCAAGGTAAGTGTTATTATTTGAGGATTTCCACCTTTTTATCTTTTATTTTGTTTTATGCAACATGACGATAGCCATCTCCGTGGCCATAGGCCATTTTGTATATATACCCTCAATTATAACCGAGAAAAACCTTGGCCCTGGTTTCGCGTGTTGCATTGTACAGAAGTGGATACGATCATATTTCTTCCATCAGCATGAGCATCATACACTGATCCCTGAACATCATCCCTGAAATGGCTGTAAGAAATACAATGATCGTATGAATATGGAAGCGGAGTTAGCTTTCTTTCAGGCCTCGGAACGTAAATACAAACGGTGAAAAAAATTCTGTTTGAAAGATGATTTTCTGAAGATATGGTACACAGGTGTCTTATGCTGATTCGTAAATTTTTAAGATGATCTCATATAAGTTTAGGTAAATATTTTTAATTTTGTTGTCTTTTTTTCTGAATATTCTGTGAAAAACAGATGTGCTAATGTAATGTAAATGAACTAAAATATTAAACATAAACCGCACTCATTTTTGAATGGCTTATTTCGTTCAATTCCCGTGAGAATCGGTGTCAAACTTTTCATATGATTTAATGATTATTTAGTGTTTGACTCGATGATCCATTGATTTTCTTTTGACCTATATTAGCTGTCAGTGGCAGCAATAAACAAAAGTATTCTTGGAAATTTTTAATTATTTTCTTACATTACAAAAACAACTAGTCATACATTTTAAAATCTTAGCAAATCGATGGTGATTACTTGTTTTCGTGCTTGTTTTGAGGTTTATTTTACCTCAAAAGTGCCTCACCATTCCATCAAGAATTTTGGATGAGGCAGGCAAACATACGTATGTAAACTAATCTGATTTTTTTCTTTTGTTTACGTTGGCTTCTGCAGTGAAGATCCAAACTTATCGGAAATATTTGAGTTCCACTATTGGTTATTACGTGCAACTATACTCAGTGATGGATGGATGGGCAATGTTGAAGGACAATTCATGTCATTGGAGTAATTCTTTTGATTAATCGGACGAATTTCAGCGTCGGGATTCCACGTGCTAATTTTGCGAAATTGTTTCCCCGCAGTGCCAACACCCGAATGGACAATGAAGTGACGCCGGTGTACTTGGCAGCGCAGGAGGGTCACCTGGACGTGCTGCGCTACCTGGTGGAGGAGGCCGGGGGATCGCTGTACACGAGGGCCAAGGACGGTATGGCGCCCATCCACGCGGCGGCCCAGATGGGCTGCCTCGCATGCATCAAGTGGATGGTGAGCTCACACTGCGTACTTGCGTGACGAATGGTGGACGAGGTAACTTAGCGGTAATTCGTCATGCAGGGGAAAAACAACTCTGGGCAATATTCCTCACAATATTGAATGTAAACGTGCAACTCGTTTCGATGATAACGCGTCATTATCAGGGCTTCAATATGGTGTAAATATAATAACAATAAGTGTAAAAATGTTGGCCTCTGTGGAGGCCGTGTATAGTCCTTTCCTGCCAACCCCAGGGTTACGCATTTAATCCCACCTCTTTTGGATTTTCACTTCCCGTGGTTTGGTTTGCGAGTGAGTCCGCAGTTGACTGTTGAAATTCCTGACACAAAAGGCCTCTGAGACTGTTCTCAGAATTGTGTAAAAATAATTAGAAAACATATTTTAGTTTTGAGATTCAATGGATACACATGAGCTATACGGTATGCGTAATTAATTTGTGTGCTGTGAACAAATCATTAATGGAGCTACTATGTGTGTTATAGGTGTTTTCCCGAGATACCGATCAGTGTACATTCAGTATTGCGAGGAATATTGGCCAGTGTATTTTTTATTCAATCACACCCACCGCATTCGAGCAGGGGGAATGGGCGGCGCGAGTGAAAATCATGGGCTTACGGTCAGAGGTCAGTCGGCGAGGGACAACGTGGCGAGGAGCGTTCATGAGTGGCCACGACTAGCTGCCACACATTGATGTGGACATCTCGCAGCGGCTCCAAGGAGAAGCAATCCACTTAATCTGGAAGTGTTCCCTTAAAAACGATTAAAATTTATCGAAATGGGACGATTTCCTCGTTAAATGAAACGGCATGAAATAATGGAAAGGGTCGATTACAGTTTATTTAGGTAAAATGTCTCTGCTATGCCTCGTTTTTTTTAAATTTTTCATTGTCAACAAACATTTTTCAGACGATTTTCAAAGCACTTTCTTGGCCAAATTACGTTATACATTAGCATCAACTTAATTGATCCAGAATGAGAATTGTATATCAAAATAATCCAGGCAGTTTCTTTTTGCTTATCTCAATATTGCTATTCAGGTTGCGATATAAGCCGAGAGTCAGCGTTGAACGTTGCAATGCTGACTGCTGATCTTGGCTCGCCTCTCCAAAGAAGTTTAACCACCCCACAGTGGTCCCTCTTTTTAATCTCGGTTTTTGTCCTTGAAATTCTAAAGTTTAAGCTGAAGGTCGGTTAGAAATTAAATTGCTGAGACATATTACCATATTTAACCTAAGAAGTCCCTTCTAATTCATTTCATGGTGCTAATTTTTCAGAGGAAACAATAGTTTCTTACTTTTCTCACTCCACTCAACTTTTGGAAATTTGAAGAAAATTTGCAAAACTTTCTCCTAGGTTTTAGTATGTAAGGTTCTCTTTCGCAAAATTTTCGTGAAGTAGGGCAATAAACATTTAAGGTTTCCAATTTTTTTAAACCTTAAAAAAATATTATTTTTACCAATCAGTATAAGCTCAGAAATAGAGTTTAATTTGTACTAATTTTACCCCGCGAAGTGAAGTGAAGATAGTACACCAAACTTTTTCGTGGAAAACTCGTAGATACTGGTGTTTAATCAACTTCACCCCGTTAGTTTTATACTCAGACACCTCCCACAAATTCTGTGCACTTGGGAGCACCTTGGCAACCCTCTATACTTATTAGATTTTCCATAGCTAAGCATTTTTAAAAATTACAACCATGATTGAATCTTTTGGTAGCGATTGTCTTGATTATCTTCCTAAGATTTTCTTGAGGATAATACTCTTTTTTGGGCATTATTTGAATATTTTCTCTGGAGGCATGAATAATCGGGGTTTCTCGGTAGATATGTATGTTTTAAAGCCTTAGAGCAATTTGCTACCGAAGAATTATTGCTAATATCATCTATTTCCTCTTTAAGATTCTGTTTAATCACTTTAATAACCTCAATGAGATAAATCAAGCAGAGCAACGTAAAATGTCCCAGCAAACTTCGTATCTCCGAGTTTGTGAAATAACAAAAATGTTTTCCTTAAAACAACTATTTCCGGCCTCCAAAGTTCTCTTGGCAAGTCCGTAGCATCAGGAAAAGAAGTAAATAGAATCAAAAAAACGTGAAATAAACATAAAACTTCGCTGTACCATATTCAGCAAATAAACTGCACTTTTAAAATCTTTTGAAGAATAAAAAAATTCCAAAACATATTTACATTTTCTCAACGGAATTTTTTCCCTCAAATTGTTTCTTGAGCCAGGAAAGATATCTACACGGCAATTGTGTAAAATTGGCGGTGGAAAAATCATTCGCTTGGACTAGAAAGTCCAGGAGAATGATTTTGTACTGTGGATTTCACACAATTATGTGAACACTAGCGGGTGACTCTGTTAAAGTTATTGCGCGGCTAGTTCTGTAGTTCTTTAAACAAAGCTACACGACGATATAACTCACCACGACGGAACAGCAACTGAGATTTGGCCAATTTGTAGTGGTAACGTGATGACGCTGAAGACGAAGATAACGTAACCTACTTGGAGGTGACACTCGGAATTGTGGTTTAAGCACAATCTGGTTTTGCCGCCATGAGTCTAGTAAATGGACGCCGATGTAATATCGCCGTCGTTTGCCTCTCTTTTCCAATAGTCCGCTTATATATATATCAATTTTCAATTTTTGTGTTTGTATCATCTTCAACTCGACAATGTATTCATCCCGGTTTATGGCACTAAAAAATAAAATAGTGCATTTTTTAAGATTTTGAAACAGGTTGTGCATGGAGAATATGTAGATGAAGAATGAATATTCGCGAGATTATCAACGTAGAATATTAAAATACAGTCGAATTTAAGGCTACTGAATATCTTTCTTTTGTAACATTTGCTCCTTGTAAACTGCAATTTTTCTGCTGTATTTGCAAAGTGTGAATTAGCAACCAACAACCTATATTCTGATGGCAGGAGAAGGAAATACCTCAGGTCTCGGAATATAGTACGACACCATTACTCAAAACGATAAAAGACAAAGTGGGAGTGATTCAATTCACCGATGGTGTCTTACCTGTTCGTCGGCTACCTGTCCATTATTATAGGTCAACTTCAATTCATTCCCCTGCCGAACAGCTTCCGCTGAATTTACACAAGCAAGCCTTGAAGGAAAATCCTCTGCTTATCGGTTCAAGAAGCTTGATGAATCTCTTTCCACCTTCTACAAAAATAACGACTTCCCATCAACATTTATGTGATTCAAATTCACTCTTTATGTAAAGCGCTTTCGATCTCTTCATGGATTTAGAACATCATCTAAATTAGAGACATTTATCTGAATTATAAACAAATTTATGTTATTTGCTTAAGTTGCGCCAGTATTTTAGGTGTACGACTTAAAATTCTATTTAAATCGGTGCAAATAAATGTACTTATTCGGCCAGAAAATATTTGTGGATGCAGAAAATACTTAAGGGCAGAGTGATTATTATATCGCATGGGCAAAAAAAAAGAATGGCAAACGTCCGTGATAGGTTATCGTTAGGAAGACAAAAATTAGATGGTGAGATATCCTCACCGTCGAACATGCATGAAAGACCAAAGGATGGTGGAAGAGCAGATTTATCCTACTATATAGAATCAGAGCTATCGCATTAACTAAAAATATAATGCCATCATAAATAAGGAACGGAGCGCTCGGGCGATTTAGTTTCGGCTCATTTAGGCTTTCGTATGCCTACCCCTACTCGGTTCGTAAACTAACCCCGTCGCCGAAACCCATAGCTTAGAATGTTAGCTTGCTGCAGATTATTCCTCCGTACTGGGCTTCGTCTTCCTCTAGTGTGGGTGTTCTTCATACTCGAAGATATATATCTATTCTATTTTTCGGAGAGGCGTAAGTTAAGAACACAACTACGCCTGGCCCACGTTTCAGAATTAAATAATTCCATCTCATGGTCTTTGATAATTACCATGAAATATCTTCGTCGACATGTACTCGGAGTAAACATAATCTTCAGATGGAGTAAAATATCTTGCAATTACTTTGACGTCCCATATGTCGTGGGGAACACGCGTGCAATTAATATGTGGCACAGAATTAAATAAACTAGGTTTTGTTAAGCGTATTATAGGAAGGTCCTCAAATGAAAAAGTAAAAGAGAGATGCCACTTCGCTCTGATGAGGACACACCTCGAATATTCTGGGAGCATTTGGGACCATGAACAGAAGGATTTAACAAAAAAAGTTAATGAAATTAAAAAAATCTGCGCGCCACGTTAAAAACTGCTACGAGCGAACCAATAGTGTTTCACGACTTTTAGAGGGTTAACGGATGGAGCCCCTAGAGACTCGGAGTCTACACGCTAGGCCGAGTTTGCTTGAGAAATTCAGAACTGGTATATTTCAGGGCGACACAGAGAATATTGTCTTGACGCCTCACTACATTTCCAGGTCTGACAGAAGCGATAAGAGAGATACACTGCCGAACAGATAGGTACAAAAACTCGTTCATTCCGCGCACAATAAGCGACCACAATAAAAACTGAGCTCCTCTAAATTCATGCCACTATTTCACCTCCCAAAAACTTACATCTTTACACAGCTGGTGACCTAACACCCCCTACCACACGCCCATGCGGTGACTCGCAGGGTATTATGTATATGTACTTAAGTACTAAATGTTAAAATGTGGGTGTGTGAAATGCGTAAGCAAGTGATCAGCAGTATGATGTACACTGCACTTAAATTGAGCTAATGACTATTATTGAGTATACAGGTGTAAAATATGCCCACTGGTGCATATTTTTGTAGAATGCTTTGAATTTTTTAATGGTAGCAAAATCTGGGTGTACGGGGATAGGCATGTGACTATTATGAATGCAATGCTATAAATGAGGTAGATGAGCAGTTTTTACGGCAAAACCACGAGGGATAGGAGGAGAAATTAAGATTGGGTTAAGAAGGATGGGTAGAATGTTCCAGTAATGGAAAAGAATGAAATAAGTGTGCTTCTTCAGCTTGGCTATGGTGAGAGAATATGTGAGCATCGCATAATGAAACAGATATGTCATAGAGGAGTAAATGGATGGGGAAGACAGAGAAAATTATGGGTGAATGAGGAGGAAGAGGCTCTTTAGAGGAGATTTACTTGGAGTCTTAAGAACAGGGAGGCACATATGGAGCTGTGCATAAGGATAGCTTCAACAAATGAGGCAAACAAGGATTGAGCAGAATGGAGGAAATTGTTAAAGTAGAGTCAGCGTTTCTGGCCTATCAATAAGAATAAACAATTGAAATGGTGCCCACTCCTAGAAGGAACAGCGTGATGGGTATGTGAGAGCGTGAGTAATGATGCAAGTTACATCCTTGTGTAGTTTCTACATCTATTTTCTAGAAGAATCCATCTTTTCTGACACTGTCGGCCCCGGTGGCGGTGGTGTAAAGTCCTCGCCTGCTAACCCGAGGGTCGCGGGTTCGAGTCCCGCCTGGGTTGAATATTATCTGCCCAGGACATGGGTGTGTGTGTTCGTCTATTGTTAATGTTAACACTCCCGATGTAAAAGGCCTTTGTTGTGCTGTTTTCGGGGTTGTGAGTAGAAATAAAATATAAATAAATAAATAAATTATACTAAAATATTTACGTGCTGACGCAGATTATTTATACTTATTACTCAGTGCCCAAAAGATTGATTCCTTTTGAATTCCCGGAAGATTGAACTCGTTTAATTCCCAAAATATTGGCTAGAAGTAGTTGAGAAATCACCTTCCCACCTACCCTCGAGCGAAGTAAACAATATTCTTGTGTATTAACTCGCGGGGCAGCTGCTGTTGATCGTTCGCCGAGACATATTAATTTCCAATCAAGAAGCAAAACTTTTAGCGATGGATACCCTTCCGTTTGTAGCGTTATTTTTTTAAACATAGTTTATAGGCACTTTCGACCAAAGGACTAGAACCTCCAAGTCTCCGGGAGTCCGATGCGAGGGTGTACTCAGAGCACTTCATAAGCCGCCCGACCGTCAACCTCGGTCGATATCGATCACAGCTCCGGTCACATACGCTCGCTGGCTTGCCCAAACACAAGAAATCCTCATCCGCGGGCTTGCAATATCAACATTTGTTTTATGACAGCTGGACCTCCTTCCGCGATTCCATGCACGAACTTTACCGCCATCTATACGAATGGGTCCAAATATGGCTAATGGTGGGCTCTGATCTCATCGTACCACCACGGAGTCGTGAAAACCATGCTTATTCTGCTGTGTATAGTTTACCCTGCCTAATTATTGGTAATGATAATACCTCTTGGCAAATTCAGCCGCTTTGAGAGCAACATCCTCGCATGCAGCGTATCTATGAGTGGTGCATTGCCGACGTTGCGTGTGAGCCTCTTATTTTGAAAGATTTTTTCCATACGTGACTAACCACCCCTTTGAAAATCGGTGAGACCGTTAAGTTTAATGCTGGCTCCTATACTGCATGAATAGAGGGTAGTAAAAAGAATGGATACGGCGGTTCAAAGGATCCAGTTTAATCCCTAGAATAAATTGTCTTTGGTTGCTGAAGCTGATTCAAAGGCTGATTTAGAATGGAGGTCTTAAGCCATCAAGGGGAAAATGACAGAATCTAAGGAATAATAGACCCAGGCTGCCTCGGTGGCAGGAGCCATCTTTTTACTGGACCAGTCGGAGGAGAAAGGTGGCATCACACTGAAGAACAGGGCGTGAGTGAAAGATGAACGATAAAAATATAAATTCAGTGATGGTACGTAATTTGTGGCTCGAGATCCATTCACCGGTGATGATTACATTTGATTTGCTTTTACATGAAATCGCTACTTTTTTCACACTATAATGTTATTTGAAATGTTCTCTCAAAGTTGTTGCTAAATTTTGGTAATCACTTTTCTCGGGATGGATTGTAAAAATATATGTAATTGGTCAGAGATTTTACCGATCACTCCAATTATTGATTTTAATCGACTGCAAAGGGTTTTTTCACAATTATTTCATTTCGCTGTTAGTTTCAACCGTCACCCCCTTCAGTAGCTTATGCACATTTTTTGACCGAGTCTCTACCAGAAACATTTGCAACGCAGCATTGTGCCACAACACTATGCTTTGTATTTAAGTTTAAGGCTCTTATAATACAATTTTTTAGTAATCCTGAATTGATAATTACATGTAAAGTTATTTTAATCTCTTCATGGGTGTAAATTACTGATTTTTGGAAATTTATTCTTGCATTTAATTTATTACTTTCGGCTTAAGTAAATGCGACCTGCCGCCATTAGAGATTTTGAGTAATTTATGGAACATTCGATTCAATGAAAGATAAATACGTCCCTATTTGCTATGCGTTACTTTTTGACTTAGCATTCATTTTATGAGCGTTTCAAGTGGGATGTAATTTCGTTTCTGGGAAATGTTACCGAGGAGGAGTAACTGTTACAAAATGGGGAGAGAGAGAGAGCACCCAACCGCTATTCTTAGGCAAAGTGACTCCATCTGTGACTCAATCAATGTGAGCAGGGTTACAACTCGTCAATGAAGTCGGCTGGATGTTGGCTGTCGACAAGTGTAAGAGTTGGGCGAAGTGTTAAACTGCTCAGTCGATCCCAAAGAGTCCACACGTTTTGTAGGAATCAAAGCACGGAAACAAGCTCCGAAACAATGCTGAGGATCCATTCATAATCTGTTCCATTGTATTCGCAGGTGGCCGAAAGGGGAGTGGACCCGGACCTGAGGGACAGCGACGGTGCCACGGCGCTGCACTTCGCGGCATCGCGGGGCCACGCGGGCGTCGTCCGCTGGCTGTTGCGCCACGCGGGCGCCCGCCTCACGCTCGACAAGTCCGGCAAAAGCCCCGTCAACGACGCGGCCGAGAACGAGCAACTCGAGGTGAGTCTACGGCCGGGAAGCGATCTCTGTGGAATGCCGAGTCCTCGGCTTCGATACAATAGCCACGAATGGAAATCCACCTCAACCTGGGGTCGATCCACGGGCCTTTGGCTTGCCGGGTCAGTGCGCGGACCACGATGCTACTGAGGACCTCCTCTCCGTGGAGTTTTAATTCCATGGGACTGGATGGTATAGCCATGCGGTCCGTAGACAGTGACTATGCAAGGGAAGAGTAAACTTCGAGAGCCCACAAACTTTGGGGTTGAATCCTATCGGAGTCCATCCAAGATAACAGAGCAGATGACATAAATTTGATTCAGCTTAGAAAGTTATTAAAAAAATATTTTAAGATCGCATGATCTAAACAGAGACCACAACTATGGATTCTTCCATCACGTGATTCCCTTCACCAAACTGCATTGGACGTGTTAACGAACTGGCTCCATTTCTGTCAACTGCGCTCTTACCTCGGACGAACTCTACGGCACTCGTGTCGTTCTTGGCAACGTGACATATATCCTTGCCGTATTATGTCACGAAAATACGTGAAAATTGTGGCAAGGATAATATTTGGAAGTAAGCGAGAAAGCCTGAGTAGCGTAGCGTTTTGCGTATTGGCAAAGAAATAAATGGATGATTCCATTTCTTGTTTTGGTATTTTTTTCTGGAGGGAACTGTCACTTGTTTCATTCTGGAAGGATGCTTATCATAATATTCTTTCATTGCTCATGAGACGGTTTTTTCTGGATTCAAATATTTTTGTAGGTTCCTACAGTTCTCTTGTAATCAAGAATTGTGCATTGGAAAGAATACCTTAAAACTATTTCAATTTACCAGGTTTATCCAGTCTGTCTGTGTGTTCGAATCCACCAGCGTGGTGAAAGGAGCGTGGATGTTGTCGATATCAGAAATCAACTTGGTCATAAGTACACCTTTCCTGACGTCGATGGCTGATAATCTCACTTAACGGTGATATTTAGCAATTATGCCAAGTGTTAAAATTGGAATGTGAACACCAGAAATAAAGCTGGAGAGTTGGTGGCGCATTCACCGTCAATTATTTCGATGAGGTAATGAGAGCCGAATTGTTGGGAAATGTTAACTTTTGTGTTGCAAGTTCCTATTTAAAACATTTTTGATTTGAGCAAATTTTAGAAACCCATTCACATTTCCTTTTTTCTGGTATATATCTACTATTGTGTACAACAAATTTTAACCATTTTTCATGTCAATAAATATTTTAAATTTATTTGACTAATGTTTTCACACATCTGCCAATGAATCATAAATGATTGCGATAAACCAATACAACCTTAACTTGGTGGTGTTTATTACCTCTATAATTCCTCAGGGATGTCATAACATAATGCCTCCGTATGTTATCAAGCGCCATGAGATACTTTCTGAGGCAATAACTTATGCTCCAGCCAGAAAAAGGTATGATTTTAATGTGAAACTACTTTTTGAATTAAAATGTATCCGTATATATGTTACTTTAATTTGTGAAACCTCGGGTACTGTAGCTAAGCCTAGATGTATCTATTACCCACCAACACTTTTTAATACTTTCGATTTTTCATCGTATATGATAACCAGCAAATAGATAAGCTTTTTTTAAGAACGCTAAATTACATTCTGTTTTCGAGTTCTTTGAAACTCCTGCATAT